>MU251537.1:0-71125 GCA_019669835.1 Amylocarpus encephaloides
TAAAGAAACACCTAAATTTCTAGAAAAACTTATAAAAGGTATACGTCTTAGCGACCTATACTTCGACCTAAAGTAAGACTTCTAATTAAGAAATACACAAGCTATACTTTACTATAAAAACGGGTTTAGGAAACTAGCTATCGTTATTAATTACGAGTTCCTAAAAGATTATATCTATAGAATTAGAAACGATATTCTAATTCTAAACTCGACTTTAAACCTTATAAAATAAAGACGTACGAGTAAAGTAAATCCTAAAACCGAAAAAAAATAAAGTATAAAAGACATATAACTAGTTTTCCCTCGAATCGTAATTAAGGTCCCACCTAGATATAAAGGAGATCTAGAAGACTTAGTTAAGCTAATTCTAGTAATTTCGGGCGCGGAACGAGATACTCTAAAGAAAGTAGGAAAACCTACTCTAAAATAGCTAGATATATAGATGTATATTAAATGAAAGGATAGATTTATCTTAGAAGGTAAAACTAAAGAGCGTTTCTCGTCTTAGAAAAGTAGGTTATATTACTATATACTCTAGAAGAAGTAGATTATTATAGATAATTTCCTAGTAACTATTACTATAAAGCGTAAATAAGTATATAGAAATACTAGAGGAAAGAGCTCTTTAGAACTATAAAGTATGTCTTTATTTAAATTCTCACGGGCTAGAAGTTAAGTAGATTAAGAATACACAGAAACACTAGAAGTAGAGGAAGAGAAAGAGAAGAAGAAGGAGGAGGAGGAGAAGAAGAAAGAGGAAGAGGAGAAGAAAAAGAAGAAAGACAAGGAGAAGAAAAAGAAGGAAGAGAAAAAGAAGGAAGAGAAAAAGAAAGAGAACGATAACGATAATAATAAGTAGCTTAAAAAATTTAAGAAACTATAGCGAACGCGAAATAAAGTTAAGAAGGGCGACGAATTAACACTAGTATAGGAAGGAAGAATAATCTAGGCGTTTAAAGTCTACTTAGAAGTATAGAAACAGGCGGCTAAGAGAGACTCGAAGCTATAATCGAGAATTATTCGTGTTTAATTACTACTAGATTAATACTTATATTAGGTTTTATTTCTTTATTTCCTTAGGCTTATTTAGCTTTAATTACTAATTATATTTTCTTAGATAGATTTTTCGCGCTTACTATATCTCGATAATATTTTCTATTACTTCTACTAACTCTTTAACTTAATTATTCTAAAGTAACTTAGTAATTATATAGAACTCGAAATAAGTAACGTTTATCCCTACGTAATAGAAAACCCTACGTACTAGAAAATTAAACTAGTATATTAATATTAAGTATCGTAAAATCTATATATACTATAATATCTCTTATTATTATTTATAAATATTATTCTTTAGCGACTACTATATATTATAAACGCCTCTAACTATAAAATTTATATTCGTGTCGTCGTCTATATCTTATTTTATAAAGGGTCTTCTTTAATAGTATAATAAACTTTCTCTACTATAGTTACGTCACCTACTTATACTATCTCTAACTTATTTAAAAACGTCTTATTAGGGTTCTAAGTCTCTTATAATATATAGAAAATTATTAATAGCTCTATAGTAGCTATAGTATCTAAATTTATATAGAATAGCTATATAAATTAGTACCTCGAATTAAAGTAAGTAACGATTTCGATTAGTATAAAACAACCTCGTACATCCTATAACGTCCCTCCCTACGTACTAAGAAATCCTACGTACTAAGAAAAGCTATAGGTACTTTAATTTTAAGTATCTTAAACTTTATACTAGCTTATAAATCGATAAAGATAAAAGATTAGTAGTATTATATTATAATTATTAGTAATTTAACCTCTTTTAAAGAAATTTTTATATTCGTATCGTCGCCCTTCTACCTAATTTGTGAGAAGCCTCTGTTTTAGCTTTAGTTTAAATTCTCTACTATAGTTATACTAGTAATCTCTTATTATCTATTACATATCTTAAAATTCCTTAGACGAGACTATAGATCGATTATTCTTTAGTCTAAAACCCTAATAAGCTTTGTAGCTACTATAGCGCGTAAACAATTATAGGGCCGCTACGTAGTTTAGTACTTCTAATCGATAAAACTAACGATTCTTAACTAGATAGACCCTATACCTCTCGTAAAGCCTTAGTAATTTCGCCGTAGTTTCGTCGTAGCCTACTTAATAAATACTAGCCTAAGACTTAAGACTAGAATTCGATAAGAGATAATAGTAGACTAACTCCTAAATTTCTTTTTTATTACTTAATTCTTAGAATTCTTTAGCTTTTATCTTAGTAAGAAGAATCTATTATACTTATAATTTTTAGTATTCCTACGGTAAGCCTAAGTAACTAGGCCGGTTTTACGCGCTTCCTATAATATTTAATAATACTATTACTACGAGACTACCGCTTAGCTAAGTACACTAGCCTCGACCTAATATAAAGTCTTTACCCTTTATATCTATACTAACTCGACGACTTAACTACTACTAAGAACCCTCCTCTTTACGATCCTCGAACCTAGTCGAATAATACGCCTACTATAGTATAATAATAATAGCGATTTTAGTCTAACCTAATTCGCTAAGAATAATATACTAAAATATATAATACTTTTATATAGATAGAGAGCGAAGAAGGTTATATATAATAATCTATTAAAGGGTATAGGTAAAATTAAGGCTAGATATAGAAAGATATAGTTCTACGAAGAGTAGACGAGACGTAACAACTTATAATACTTTTAAGTAGACATATACTATATTAATAAGTCGAGTAGCGCTAAGCTCTCGGAAGCTATTAACTTAATATTTCGCTAGTATTAGAAAGCGACTAGATACTACGTCTATTTATCGGATGTTTTAATATTAGAGTATAAAGTAAGCGATACGTCTACTAAGTGTAATTAGAAATCTACTTTCTAAGTAAGTAAATAGTTTATATAAGACTGAACCTTACAAGAACTTCTTACTCTGAGATTAGTCGAATTCTTTTCCTAAGAAGGTAAGCGACTAGGTAATAAGAATACTCTAGAGTACTAAATCTACGAGATTATAGGAGTCTCTATTATAGCGCTTCGAGAAAACTCTCTCTTCTAGTTCGACGTTAATAAACGATTCTCGTAGACGAAAGGTCGATAAACTATATATAGAGAAGATAAGATATATTCGCTCTTTAGGATTTTTGATATCTAGATAGTACTTTATTATAGTAAAGGAGAAGTTAAGACGTTTTAGCGGCTTCGAGAGGTAATTAATAGACCTTTAAAAGGTAAGTCCTATCCTAACGACTAATACCTAACGTATCTAATAAGACTAGGCGCTAACTCGTAGTAGGCTCTAATAAAGACCTACTACGTCACCTACCGTATACTAAGGAGGCGCCTTTTAACTTATACGGCCGCTAAGACGAACCTACCTACCTTTCTAATATACGCCTTAGCCTACTATAAGAGATATATAACTAGGCTAATAGAAAGGATAAATAAGATAAGCGACTTATCTTCTAGCTAAATAGCCTAGCTAGAACGAGAAAGTTAATAATCTCTTATACCGTCGCCTATAGATTTAGTAAGTAAAAGCGTCTTAAAGCTAGCTTCTTCTTCTTAAGAGGCGGTAGAGACGTTAGCTATACTAGTAAGTTCGTCACTAGTCTTACTATATAACTCGCGGATACTATACTATCTCTTTAAACATATATCTACGATATTATAAGAGAGCGGAGCGATATTATAAATCTGTCTCTCTTAGAGTAGTAGCGCGAGCTTGTTATCCGTCCGTTAAAGTTAGTAAAGCTAGATAAGCCTTTATCTCTATCTTTCTTTCTTCTTATTATCGATACGCTCAATAAGTATAATAACGAAGACTACATTTATATAATTCTACGACTTCTAGCTAAAGCTCGATTATTACTAACTATAAGACTACGAGTCTTTTTAATAAGTAGACCTAAAGTTCTAATTTAATATAGTATACGTACTATCTTATAAAGCGAACACTAAAATTTCGTTCTCTACTATATACCACTAGTAATTATTAACTATAATATCTCTCTTTTCTTAGAACACTCTCTAGGGATAATTAGAGAAGAGTAAACTCTTATATCTAAGTAGTTAGGCGATAAAGTTCTAAGACAGCTAGTTACTTATACTAGTAGACTCTTTATCTAAGTAGTAATAGCGTGTCGTTTTATATAAGATAGCGAAGAGTTCGCTAAAGACAGACTTAATAAGATTCTTAAGGGTACTAGTATTAAAGGTACGCTAAAATAGTATCTCGACTAAATATATATTACTATACTTTAAAACTCTATACCTACTACTTTTAGACTACTAAAGACAGAGCGGTTATATATAATATAGTAAAGAATTCTTAGAAGTATTATTATCTTATTTACCTCTCTTTCTACTACCTCGCTAGTAAAGCTAATTAGTATCTCTAGGTTATAGATTACATAGCCTCTTAAAAGACTACACGCTATCCTAGATGTCCTAAAAAGAGTAACTAGACTTCTCCGCCTCTACTACTCTATATTCTACGACTTTCTCCTTAATAAAGACTAATATTATAATTACTAGGTTAATAAGAAGGAAGTATACTAGCGATAAGCTACTAGCTATATATAGCTAATATTCTAGATACTTAAGAACGACATATGTAGTATATATGCCCCTAGTATACGAGTTAGCTAAATTGAGAGTAGTCGTCTACTAGAATTTATTCCCTACAAAGTTTAGTACGTATACCTCTACTAGGTCTAGTATTTATAAAGTAGTAGTTCCGAGACTTATAATAGCGATAAAGCTAGCCGATTTCTAAAGGAGCATCTACTACACTAGCTTAAGGCGCTTAGATAGATAGATAAGATCTTAGAAGGGATTAAAGTAATATTATCTCTAGAGATTCACGTTTTAGTAAGCTAACTCTTTATAATTTAGAAAGTTCTTAACCTCCCCTAGGCTACTAGAAGCTCTAATTAGTATACCTTTATTTATAATACAAAGCGATTTATCTTTTATAATCGATTAACGATTAAATAGACACCTCTATAAATTTATTTATCTACTCTCGTCTTTACGTCAGAAAATAGTATTATCTAAAGAAGATTTAAGCGGTATATCTCTAATTAGATAACATTAAAACTAAAAGTAGAAAGAAACTAGAACGCGATACTATAAACGCTCGAGGGACATACTAGCTCGGTTATATCTATAGCCTTCTCCCCTGACGGTAGGTAGGTCGTGTCTAGATCATAGGATAAGACAGTACGACTCTAGGACGCTACGACCGAAGCCTTATAATAGACGCTTAAGGGCTATTCTAACTCGGTTACGTCTGTGGCTTTCTCCCCTAACGGTAGGTAGGTCGTATCTAGATCGGATAATTAGACGGTACAGCTCTAGGATATAGTAACAGGAGTACTACTATAAACACCTACGGGCTATACTAGCTCGGTCACGTCCGTGGCCTTCTCCCTCGACGGTAGGCAGGTCGTATCTAGATCGGATAATTAGACGGTACGGCTCTAGGATGTAGTAACGGGAGCCTTATAGTAGACACTCGAGAGCTATTCTAGCTAGGTCACGTCCGTGGCCTTCTCCCCCGACGGTAGGTAGGTCGTATCTAGATCGGATAATTAGACGGTACGGCTCTAGGATGTAGTAACAGGAGCCTTATAGTAGACACTCGAGGGCCATTCTAGCTAGGTCACGTCCGTGGCCTTCTCCCCCGACGGTAGGCAGGTCGTATCTAGATCGGATGATTAGACGGTACGGCTCTGGAATACAGCTACAGAAGCCTTATAGTAGACGCTCGAGGGCTATACTAGCTCGGTCACGTCAGTGGCCTTCTCCCCCGACAGTAGGCAGGTCGTGTCGGGCTTAAAAGATCAGATAATACGGCTCTAGAATACAGCTATAGGAGCTTAGCTACAGACGCTCGAGGGCTATACTAGCTCGGTCACGTCCGTGGCCTTCTCCCCCGATAGTAGGTAGGTCGTATCTAGATTAGGTGATTAGACAGTACAGCTCTAGGACGTAACTACTAGAGTACTACTATAAACACTTAAGGGCTATTCTAACTCGGTCACGTTCGTGGCCTTCTCCCCCGATAGTAAGTAGGTCGTATCTAGATCGGATGATTAGACGGTACGACTCTAGGATATAGTAATAGGAGTCTTATAGTAGATACTCGAGGGCTATTCTAGCTAGGTCACGTTCGTAGCCTTCTCTTCCGATAGTAAGTAGGTCGTGTTAGAGTCTAACGATAAGACGGTATAGCTCTAGGATGTAATAATAGAAGTACTACTATAAATACTCGAGGGCTATTCTAGCTAGGTCACGTTCGTAGTCTTCTCGCCCTATAGTAAAGTATTAACTTTACACATTTTAAATTACTAGCTAATAGAAGGTACTACGAATATTCTCTTATTATCTACTTACTATAGACCTTCTAGTAAAGCTGTTTAGGATCGAAGTATTATTTTAGGACATTAGTTAGAGAGGGTTTTATTTCTTTAGATTAAAGAAGGGCTAAAACATAGCTCTTATAATATAACTATAAACTAAGGCGGCGTACTACCGGCTCACGACTCTATAATTAGAAGCTTAGAAGGTAGTCTTACTATAGAATAAAGGTAGGAGATTTCTATCGATAATAATTTAGGGCTTTTTAGTAATAATAGCTTATTAGACTAAAATAATAAGAACGATATCTAGTCGATTCCTTCTATCTTAGATAATATCTAGTTATAATTATCTACTAAGCGAATAGTATAATATAAGCTTACTAGTAATTAAATTAGAGAGCTGTTAGTATAATATAACTAACTTAGTCTATTATATAAAGTCGTTCTTTCGAAAATTAGTAAGAAACGTCTTATCGAAAATTTTAGGAGATTACTTAAGTAGTACTATCTAGACCTCTTATAGACTACTTAAATAAATCTAGAGAAGGTATTAACTTTCCCTCTACGTAGTAGATAAAATAGAGTTAGAATAGTAGAATAGATCTTAGATATCGTAGACCTAGAAATTATTAATAATCTAGAACTAATTATTTTAGAAGTCCTAAATAATAGAGCTAGGCTTAAGTCTTAGATTTCTAGTAACCCTAGATTTAACTAAGGGGATAAAACGGTTAACGAAGATACGATAGCTTAGTAAGATAAGATAGAAAAGATCGTCGAGCTAGATTTAATACTAGCCTCTAAGCCGAATAGCGACGATAGTAATAGTAATAGAAGTGATTTTAGTTATAAAGTTAAACATTTAAACGTATTTTCAAAGATCGCCGAAGTAGAGAAGTTCTTCTTAGAAGAGGATTTATTTTATAGGCTATTAACGAGCCTCTAAACCTTTATACTTCTCGTTTCTTTATTATTACTTACTCGCGTTCTAATATTAGTTCCTAAAAACGATATTTAGTTTTCGAATAAAAACGACAACTTAATTATAAATAATTTTAAGATTACTATTAAGAATATAATAGAGAAAGATTAGTACTAGTAGCCTATACGACGGAAAATATAAATACTATAAGGTAACTATACTCGTGTTTACTAGCGATATATAAGTTATAATACTAGTAATATAAGAATTAAAAATACTAAAAGCTAATTAATATTAAGTGTTATAGAACACACCTATAAGTAGAGCTTTTAAGACTATATACTAACGTATATTAAGTATTACTTACTTATAAAATTAATAATCCTCTATAGTATCGCTATCTATATACTATAAGACTAGGTAAAAGGTTTAGAGGAGCGTAACTAAAATAAGTAAATTAAATAATTAGAACTGTCTTTTAGCTAGCTTCTAGAACTTAATCGCCTAGTATTCCTTTATATAATTCTTTAGAGGTAGAGCTACTAACCTATAGATATTCTTCTAAACGCGTAAGAACTCTAAGTAGTATCTTACGATTACTATTTATACCTACGTTAACTACTAATTAAGATGTTAGTGTCTTTATACTAGTAGCTAGTAAACTCTTCGTCTTATTTATAGTATAGGGAGTATAATAGACCCTAGAGCTAGCTTATATAAATATTAATTAGAAAGTAGACGACGAAGCGTTCTTTTACAAAATCCGAATCTAATATAAAGAGAAAAGAGGGTTTCTTAGGTACTAGCTGTCGATATAGTAACTTAAAGACTATAAGATAGTAATAGTAATCTTCGTTATAATTTCGCTTATATTCTATACTAAGATAAAGTAGTTTAAGAAAGTCTAGAAAGGCCGAGTCCTGTTCATAAAGAATGACCTCTTAATAGACGATCTCTACGAATATACACTAAGGCCTCTAATAATAGAACTACCTCACATCTTTTCTTATAAGTTCAAGTTCGTACTTCGTTCACTCTATAAGCCCATCTGTCGGTTCGTCTCATTCTATGATTATATAGAACCCCGCTATAGTAACGTAATTCTAGAACGAATTCCGAAAAGAAAATACCGTTTACAGCTCACGAACAACTAGCTCGAGAAGGCCTAGGGTTTAAAAGTATATTACACGTCTTATTTCCTACTAGTTTTATTCTATTACTTCTTAGTCTTTATTAGTACGTTTATATTTTAGGCTTAGTAGCTATTTATATATCTCGATAACCTATAGAATACTTCGGTCCCGTTTATAGCTACGGTAGTAATTATTTCGATATTTTAGAGCTCGGTAGTTATACTAAGAGGTTTGTGATAATAGTCTAGTTAAACGCTATTTAATTTAAATTATACGTAGTAGGTTTTAGTAGGTTCCTTCTATTACTAGGTAGTCTATACTATTCGTAGAATGTAATCTACGTACTTCGCGTTAAAAATAAATCCTATAAGTTAAAAGAGTGACTATAATATACTAGTACGGCCACCTTAAAGATATGTAGGTAGGAAGGACTTATAACATAATTTTTTCTAATATTTAGAGTACTCGATCCTCTTAAATATATATATAGATCTACGAAATACGTGTTAGTATCGCTACTTATAAGGCTACTTAGTCTAAGAGTGTTTAGGTACGTAGAGAGGAAGGTAATAAAGTAGAGATAAAGCTAGAAATAGAAGTAGTACATAGTATAAAGAAGGTAAAAAACGGTAAGAGTGGTCGTAGGCGTCGAAGTACTATAGTAGAGGTAGGCTAACCTAAAGTAGAGCTAGAATCACAGCTATAGCTACAACTAGAGCCACAACTAGAGCCCGCGCCTTAAAGGGTACTAGAGGCGCGAATGTATTAGAAGCGCGTATATTACTTTATCTCATTTTTATAATTACTTAATATAGTAATCTTACGAACGAGTACTATACTATAACTAAATTAGTTAGTATATCTTTAGATAATTTACGCTATTAGAGCTTCTTTATTTCGATTATTATATTTTTTTATTCTAGACTTAAACTCTATAGCTTTAAGTTTATCTATAAATTATATAAGTAGAAAACGACTAGGCGGAATTACTAAAACTTAACCGGAAATACGAGGTCGGTCCTTATATTCGAAAGCGTTAGTTCTATCGATTAGAAGTACTAAACTACGTAGCGGCCCTATAACCCTTTACGTACTACACTAGTCACAAAGCTTAAAGGGTCCTTAAACGAAAAAGTTTGAATCTAAAGCTTAGATAAGAGCTTTTAAAATATGTAAGAGATTATACTAGCTAGCTAGAAAAGCTATAGTAGAGGACTCGGGTTAGAGTATAAATAGAGGCTTCTTATAAACTAAGCGAAATTATAATAACGTAAACATAAAAATTTCTTTAGTAGATGTTAAATTACTTATAAATAGCTATTTAATACTACTGTCATTTATTCTTATAATATTATAAGTTAATATAGAGTTAAAGATACTTAAAGTTAAAGTACTATATGTGTTTCTTAGTACGTAGGGTTTCTTAGTACGTAGGAACGAACGTTAATACTCTTATTATTAACTTATAGTACCCTCTACTTAGATTATTATAATTAGTACTAAGCTCTTAGCTCTTACGCTTATAGCTAACCCGAGGCTTAGATTAGTACTAATATTTAATATTCTATCTTAAAATATTATTAACTACTAACCTACAACTTCTAGTTAGAATTATATATATCGCTAAGTTTACGTAAAGTATAGTATTATTCTAGAAGTTTCTATAAGTAGCTCGTATTTCTATAACTTATATAATATAGAGATACTAGAAGCCGCTAGAATCGAGTTATAAGTATTATTTACCTTCTATAGATTTATAAGCTTCCCTAGAACCCTTAATAGAATAGAGAGAAAAGAAAAGGAGAGATAACTTATATTAAGGCTATAATAACTAGTTTAATTATAAGTTTAGGCCTCTATATAAGCTTTAGTCCCTGTCTAAACCGAATAAAGAAAACTCTCTCTAATAATAGTCCCTAAATAATAGTTTTCTCTTAAATAGTTATACGATCACCTCGAAAATTAGGTGGCAGCTAGAGAATATTCGTAACGCCCTCTATAATCTAAGAATTTAATATATTTAACGATAGTAGTAGCTTACTATTAGACGGGTAGGCGATAGAATAGACAGAAGTAATAGAGCTCGAATAGCCCTCGAGCGTCTATAGAGCGGCTCCTATTATAGTATCTCAGAGCCGGACTATATTATTATAAGATCTAGACACGACCTACTTATCGTCGGGCGAGAAGGCGATAGAATAGATAGAATAGAAAGAGCGCGAATGGCCCTAGAGCGTCTATAAAGCGGCTTCTATTATAGTATCCTAGAGCTAAACTATATTATTATTAGAGCTAGATACGACTTACTTACTATCGAGCGAGAAGGTAATAGAATAGACAGAGCCCGAATAGCCCTTAAGCGTGTATAGTAGTACATTCTAGTATACTAGTACTTTTGGTTTTAGTTAGATTTAATCTAAGATGTATCGCTCGAAGTTCTTTCGAATAATACTATTTCCTAGCGTAAAGATAAGAGCTAAGTAGTATACTTATAAAGGTACCTATTTAATCGCTAATCTATTATATAATATAAACCGCTTTATATTATAAATAAATACGTGTTAATTAAGGCTTTTAGTAGCCTAAGGGTAAGTTAGAACTTTCTTAATCACAAATAGATAGCTTACTAGAACGTGAGCCTCTAGAGATAATATTACTTAGATTCCTTCTAAGATCTTACCTATCTACCTAAGCGCCTTAAGCTATTATAGTAGATGAGCCTATAGAAACTAGTAGACTACCTCGCTATCGTAAGCCTAAAAGCTACTTCTTTATAGATACTAAACCTAGTAGAGGTATATATATTAGACGTTAGGCGGAAGACATTCTTATAGACGACTGTTCTTAACCTAGCTAACTTAACTACTAGGAGTATGTATTCCGTAAATGTCTTTCCTAAGTACCTAAGACATTAAATGTAAACAACTTAGTACTAGTCGCTAGTATACCTCTTTCTTATCTACCTAGAAAGCCCTACATCGGTCTTTACTAAGGAGGAAATCGCGAAATAAAGGATAATAGAGACGGAGCGGACGACTTAGGTCGGTTAAAATATTAAGGATAGTATAGAGGTCCTTTAACACCTAGCTAATCTTATATCTATCGATATTAAGTAGTCTATAAAGCGAGCTAACAGAGAGTAGAGAGAAGAGAATAGTAATACTTCTAAGAATGTACTATAATATACCGTGTAGTGTTTTCTTCTCGCTTACTAAGTAGCGTAAATAAATCGACTTTACGAGAATAGTAGTATAGAGCTTATTTAGGTACTTTTCTAAAGTAGTAGTATAAGTACTACTCTCTAGTAGAGTTTTAAGGTTCTCGTTCGTAAATAGGCTATCTTTAATAAATCGATATACTATTACTACCTAAATAAATAAACTTCCTACGATTTAAACTAATTATTTAATTATTTTTATACTAGGCTAGTTAATGTCTAGTAATCGTTCCTCTCTAATAATCTTAAATTTATATTATAGAAAAAGAGAGATATTATAGTTAACGATAAGCCGCGATATATTATAGAGTATATATTCCTAGTATATACTAGCTAATATTTTACTAAACGCGTTTTAGATTAGAACTTTAGGTCGGCTCGTTAAAAAGATTCGAAGTCGTACGATCGATAATAATCAAGCTTTAGCTAGAAGCTTTAGGATAGTTTAGATATCTTAATTATAATCGTACTTATCGAGCGCGTTAATAATAAGAAGGTAAGACCGATAAGATTCGGTTTAGATATTCGATAGTAGAATACAAATAAGTTAACGCTATTACTTCGAAAGTAATAGGGACGTAATATTAGCCTAGTTTATAATAACCTCACGTAGAGATAATCTAAAAGATAGTATATTAAAACTAAGTTATATAGTAAGACTTGTAAAAAACTTACAAGTATTACTTATATCTCTACTACCCTTCGAGAAGAAGAAGCTGGCTCTAAGACGCTTTTAATTAAGAAATGTCTAAGTCGTAGTTCGAGTAATCGTAGACTTTCCCGTCCTAGCTAGACCGTTTAGCTAAAAGATATACTACCTATCTTATTTATATTCTCTGTTAGCCTAACTATATATATCTTATAGAAGGTCGACGCGTGTTTTAGGGAGGTAGGGAGGTTCGTACTAACGGTCGTAGGAGTTAAAGCGTGTATTTAATACGATAGAGAGTTAGCTAAGAGGGTTATCCTAGCCTATTATATATTAGTTTATAGTAAGACTCTAGACTAGAAGCTATAATAAAGTACTATAATAATATACGTCCCTAAGATAAGCTCTTATACTATCGTTAATAATAATTTCTTAATAACGATTACGAGACCTACTCCTCTATTTAAGATAGAATATCGCGATCGACTATGTAGGCTAAAGTAGCTACTATAAGAGTAGAGAAAGTAATAGTAAGAATCTATATTAAGCCTCTACGTTAATTACTTTCTCTCGTACGTTAGTATTAGTATAATATAATTATTAATAATAAGGGGTAGTACTTACGACCTATAGACTACTCTTACCTAAGTTACTATACTACGTGATAAGACTCCGGCTAAGCTCTAGACGCGAACTTCTACTTCGTACCTTCGACCTATATTAACTTCTAACCTCTATTAACTTTAAACCTCTATTAGTCTCTAGGCTGTGAATTATATTATTATATCTCTCGATAATAGTAGAGCTCTTTAGTATTATCTCTAGTACTATTAGTACTATATCTACTTTTACTACTTATGTAGACTACTTTCTTTAAACTATACTCGGATAGGTAGGCGGTATTATAAACACGGACTACCTAGATTCGTAGTAGAACGAGCGAATTTTAGGTACGTAATAATCACCTACTCTACTATCTCTAAGAGGTGCCGAGAAATGATAGAGGGGAGAGTTGAGAGCGGCTAAGAAGTAGTCTAATAAAGAACCGTGAATGAATATTAAGAAACTTGTTATTAAAGACATACTTAATCGTTAAAGAAGTCCTTCCTACTATACTTAGTTTCTAATAGACCCTTTCTTCTACCCTCTTCTACTTTTATACTATTATACTTATGAGACGCCCTCTATTATACCGCCCTTTTAGTCGCTACTATACGTATTACTAGCTAGACTCTTACTACGAAACGTGATGTTCGAGTACTAATAACCTATAATCATTTCTTTAACCGTCTTCGAAGTAGATTATCGACCCTAGTAGCTATATCTCGACTAGCCGAAGAGACCTATTATCGCTACTCTCCCTATTAATCTCTACTACTTCTTACTTGAAAAGCCTATAGACCTATAGTAGAGAGTCTAGCTCGAGTATTAAAATCCGACCCTTCTTCTAACACTATATAGCTAATCTTCTTATCTTATTTTCTAGTACGATTATCTTCGAATTTATATCGGCTGTCGAATACGCTAAGAGATCCTCGCTAGCCTTCGTATCTAACTTATACTTCTTAGAGATACTCTTAGTATCTATAAGAAGTATAAGAATTTAAAGTATTATATCCTTTATCACTTAAATCTTAGTTATAGTAGTACCTTACCTACCTAGTCTAGGATCGTCGTAGATGTTAATAGATTCGCCTATCGTAAGAGATAAAGTCTAGCGTAGTTAAGAGTAAGCTTACTTATCTAGAAATCGCGACCGAAGTACTAGTTAAATTAGACATACTTAAAGTAGTCGACATAAGTAGTAAAAGTAGATGTAATACTAATAGTACTAGAGATAATACTAAAAGGCTCTGTTATTATCGAAAGAGATAGTAATGTAATCTATAGACCGGAGATCGATAGAGGTTAGAAGTTAAAGGAGGTCGAAGGTACGAAGTCCTCGTCTAGAACCTAGCCGTAGCCTTATTATAGTATAGAATCTCCGTAAGTAAGAGTAGTCTATAGGTTATAAGTACTACCTCTTACTATTAACGATTATATCGTACTAACACCAACTTACGAGATAAAGTAAATTAACGTAGAGGCTTAATATAGGTTCTCTCTATTACCTTCTCTACTTTTATAGTAGCTACTTACTTAAGCTTATATAGTTAATCGCGATATTAGATCCTGAGTAGACGGGCGGGTCTCGTAAGTAATACTAAGATAATTATATTTACGAAGGAGTAAAAGCCTATCTTAGAGACGTATATAATCTTAGTACTTTATTATAGTCTCGAGTCGAGAGTATTATTATAAACTAACACGAGATAGGTCACGAGGACCTACTTAGCCGACTTCCCTTTATATCGAATATACCCTTTAACTCCCGCGGCCACGAACACGAACCTACCTACCTTCCTTAAACGCGCGTCGACCTTCTATAAGAGATATATAACTAGGCTAATAAAAAAGATAAATATAATAAGTAATACACCTTCTAGTTAAACGGTCTAGCTAGGACAGGAAAGTCTACAATTTCTCGTACTATTACCTATAGATATAATAAGTAGAAGCGTCTCGGAGCTAGCTTCTTCTTCTCGAAGGGTGGTAGAGATATAAGCTATACTAGTATGTTCTTTACAAGTCTAGTAATATAGCTCGCCTTAAATGTACTATCTCTTTAATAATATATCCGTAAGACTATTAAATCTCGGAGCGATATTACGAGCCTGTCTCTCTTAGAGTAGTAGCGCTAGCTTGTTTTTAAACTACTATCGAACTTATATAGTAAATTATATCTGTCTTACATTCTTATTATCGATGCCCTTAATAAGTATGAAAACAAAGGCGACGTTCGTACTATTCTATAGCTTCTAGCTAAAGTTCGATTATTAACGATAGTACGACTTCGAGTCTTTCTAACTAGTAGACCTAAAGTTCTAATTTGATACGGTATATATACTATCTTATAAGCCGAATACTAGAACTTTGTACTCTATAATATATAGCTAGTAATTATTAACTATAATATCTCTCTTTTCTTAGAATACTATCTCGGGATAGTTAGGTAAGAGTAGGCTCTTAGACCTAGATAGCTAGGCGAGAAAGTCCTAGAACAGCTAGTTGTATATACTAGTAGACTCTTTATCTAGGCGGTAATAACATATCGATTCATTCGTAAAGGAAGGCGGTTTAGACGTAAGAGACTAGAAACTATTCTTAGAGGTAGTAGTAGCGCTATTACTATACTAGAGAAGTACCTTAATAAACTCTATCTTAC
Source organism: Amylocarpus encephaloides (assembly GCA_019669835.1). NCBI lineage: Eukaryota > Fungi > Ascomycota > Leotiomycetes > Helotiales > Amylocarpus > Amylocarpus encephaloides. The sequence continues at coordinate 15,575 of MU251537.1, forward strand.
TATCCTTAATTATACGATCTTCTTAGACTATTTAGACGAAGAAGTAGAATAGGTATACGATATACTAAAGTATATACTTAGAAGTATAGTAGTATTAGTCTTACCTCTTTCTACCTCTATATTAAGTAGGCTATTATAGGTTTCTAGAGAAGATGTTAACTTAATATTTAAGGACCTTTATATAATTCTTAATATTCTAAACGACCCGACTTACTAGTTCCGTCTATATTACCCTTCGTTTCGCGATTTCCTTCTTAGTAAAGATCGATATAGAGATTTCTAGGTAGATAAGAAAGAAATATATTAATTACTTACTATAAACTATATCCGGCTCTTATCTAACGCTCTTAAGTAAGATATTCTTAATATTAACCGACTAGGAGTACTTGTGACCGATATTAAAATTGGTTGTTTAGAGTAATACCTCCCTCTTAAAGTTTAATATATATGTCTCTACTAGATTTATTACTTTTAGATAAGTAGCGTTTAGTTTTACGATAATAACTAAGTATATCGTTTCTTATAAGAGTATCTTCTTTACTAGCTTAAGGCACTTATATAGATAAAGAAGCTAACTAAAGGGTTTAATACTATCGTGTCGTTAGAGTCTACTATAGTAGTAAGTTAGTATTAAGCTATATTAATAATTAACTAACTTATAGATTAGATACGTATATACCTACAGCTTATTAATTTTATTTATAGGATACTACGATTTATTCTTCATAGCCGTTCTACGATCGAGCTCGCTCCCCTTTAGATATACTATAGCGCGCTAGTTTTTATACCTATAAACAACCTCGTTTCTAAACACTTTAGTACGGATATACTTACGTAACTTTAAAAAGTAACACACATTTAAGAAGAGTTAAGTTTATATAACTAGATACTTAAGTACCCCGCTCTAGTAAATACTATTGTCTTCCTACCTAGATATTAATTGCTCGCGTCTACTTTAGATAATAAGACTGTACGAATCTAGGATTTTATAACGGCTGAGTGTAAGTGAACCCTTAAGAGCTATTAGTCTAAAGTTTATAATATAGTATCGTCTCTTAATAGTTAGTAGCTTACGTCTACTAGTAATAATAAGTCGGTACGGCTCTAGGACGTAGTAATAGGCGACTATAAGTATATATACGAGGGCTATCGTGACTGTATTAAAGTAGTAGTCTTTTCACCTAATAGTATATAGCTAGCGTCCGGTTCTAATAATAAGACGGTATAGATATAGGACGTAGTAATAGGCGAGGCTAAGCGGACACTCGAAGGCTATCGTTCTAGCGTTAACGATATAGTATATTCTTCTAACAACTCGCTTCTTACATCTACGTCTAATAATAAGACTATACGACTCTAAAAGCTATCTACTAGCGAGTGTCTATATTAACTTACTAGCTATCGCTCAGAGACTTTTATCGTAGCCTTCTCGCCTAATAGTAAGTAGCTCGCGTCTACTTCGAATAATAATATAGTTCACGTTTAGGAGACAATAATAGGTTAGTGTAAGTATATACTTAAGAGCTATAAATCCTACGTCACTTCTGTAGCTTTCTCGCCCGATAAGCTACGCCTTACGTCTAGTTCGGACGATAAAACGGTGCGATCTTAGAACCTTAAGACGGGCACGTATAAGAAGCCCCTAAAAGGCTACCTGGGATCCGTTATAGGTGTAGCATTTTCGCCCGACAGCTAGTAGCTAGCCTCTACTTCGAAGGACGACATACTACGTCTGTGAAATATAGCTGTAGGTAGACCTGAGCTAAAGACAGAAGGACATAGTAGATCTGTAAATGTAATAACGTTCTTAGCGGATGGCTAATGTCTTATAACTACTTTAGTAGACAAGATAGTACGCTTATAGAACACTATAATAGGGTCTTATAAATAGGTGCTCGAGAGCTATCGTTCTAATATTTATACTATAACGTTTTTACTAGACTATAAAAGGCTTACCTCTACTTTAAAGAATAAGACTATAAGAATATAAGACGTCCTTAAGAGAGTTTATAAGTAAGTTTTATAAGGCTACGATTCTTATATCTATACGGTAGCTTTTTCTCTTAATAGTTAGCGGATTACGTCTATCTCAAATAATAAGACTTTACGTCTCTAGAACGTTAATACTAGTAACTATAATCGCGTACTTAAAGGCTATCGGGCTTATGTTTACGACGTCGTATTTTTACCTAATAGCTAGTAGCTCGTATCTACTTTAAAGGATTAAACATTTCAGTTATAGAATACGATTATAGGAGCTTACGTAAAGGTTCTTAATACGAAAGAAGTCCTTCCTAGGCTATAGTCCTCTAAAGATAAATAGCTACGTTAAGTAGATTTAAGACTACTTTATCCGAGCTCTTTCGGATCTACGGCTAATACTAACGAATTTAAGAAATTTAGCTTAGTTCCTTTCGTCATAAAATTAGTTTAGACTAGTAGGTTACCGAATAATAGATTGTTTGTTAATAACGACTAGGTGTCTCGTAATAGGTAAAGCCTCCTTCGGTTACTACGTGACCGTCGACTAGTATGTTTAGCTATCTTTAGTAATCTAGTTATTATAGGCTATAGTTCCGGTAGTGTTATATTTATTATATTTAAGTCTTAGGCGTAATCTTAATAATATAAAAAGAGTTTTAATTAATGTTAGAAAGTAGATGTACTAGAAGTAAATATAGAAGTAAGTCGCGATATTAGATAATCACGTATTTCTTTATTATAAGATATATATAAGACTATCGCGTTTACCTACATTCTAGCTATTTAGATATAATACTAATATACGAATACGTGTCTTCGGCTCCGTCTTACTAGTAATCCTACGAATAGAGTTACTAAGAGTAACTAATAATAAAAGCTTTTATATAATAGTCCGCCTATCTCTATAGTATTAAGCGACGGTCTTAATAACGTCCTCTACTAAGTTATTTCAACGCTTTTTATGTCTTAGGTATAATACATAGCTAGGGATTTCACGTTATCGGTATTCTTAGATCGATAAACGAAGTAAACTACTTTCGTCTTAGCCTTTATAGATAACGTCTATTCCTACGTAGCGGAAAACTCTATAGGCCGGAAAATTTAACCGCTATATTAACTTTAAGTATTATAAAATCTATATATATTATAATATTTTTTTTAATCTTTATAACTTATACTTAGTAACTACTCCCGTATACTTAAAATGCCTTTAACTAAAAAGTTTTCACGTCGTCACCCTTACTTAATTTATAAAAGGTCTCCTTCTATAGCGTGACAAACACTCTCTACTATAGCTATATTACTAAGCTTATACTATTCTTTAGAAATAGGAAAATATGTTATATAAGCTCTAAGTCCCTCCTAACATATAGGAAATCGTTAACAGCCCTATAGCGGCTGTGTCGTTTAAATTTATGTAGGAACGTCACGCGAATCGGTACGTTAGATCGAAGCGAGTAACGATCTTAGTAGGAACAGCCTCACATCCCGACTTCGATAGTCACGTGGTACTTTACTAGGAACTAGATAAGTTAATAGTAGTAGAGTATACTTTGAAATCTATTAATTTTACTTATTTGTAGGACGCTGAATTAATAATACTTCCTTTGTAGTATTAATTCAGTTCGCCTTCCCTACTAAAGCGGCTGGTGTGTGGGCATTTTTAGTAGATCTACGATTCGCTGTATTTAGTTCCGTGCTTTCTAAAGTGCGTTAGTACTAGTATTAGGTTAGTAATAGAAGGAGAATTTACGAACGGTAAAACAAATTCAGAGGGCACAAAGCTGGCGTTAGATTGCGATCCGACAAAGCCGAGAGGTGTAATAGTATTAAAGGATTTAACTCTAATGTCTGAAGAGTTTGGTATTCCTTTGAACGCGTCGATGAGCGGTCGAGCATCGGCTGGATTGGTCATGTATTGATCGATAGGACAGTTATCGAGTCTATCGGGGGGATGAACTACATTATTTTGTACCGCATTTTACTGTCCAAAGTCTGATGATTGAACTGGAGGTTTGACTGAGGGCTTTCGATAGCTTAAGTAGTACTATAAAATCGTATTAGTAGGAGTAAAAGCGAACGATTCTAACGTCACATACTCTTGTCTTCGTTCTTCTACACTCCTCACAGACTCCTGCTTTTCGGGTGTCTGCTCTGTGCGTCATCTTTAAGGGGGAAAAGTTACTTCGCGGATGGCCTTTTTTCGAGCCACCCTTTTTTAGTAAAATGGTGTTACGTCGAAGGGTTTGCGCTAGAGTTTAAAGGAGGTTAGGGACTGAATATCGTAACTCGGGTCTATAACTAAACGTGTTTCCCGGCTCGGTAATAACTTTTTGCCCTTCTTTAAATCCGAGAATTAAAATTCTCCTAAATAAGTTTCCTAAGACAAGAATTCCAGACTAAACAGCTGTACATTTTGGTCGGTAATTAGGAGATAGCCAGAGAATCTTTGTGCCCCCTTCCATTACCTAATTATTTGAAATAGTAAGAGAATTTATTACTGTGCTATCCGAAGAGAACGTTATAGAGTCGACTAAGCTCGAGTAGTACTCGAGTGTTTGTAGTACCGCTCCTGTAGTAGCGTCCTAGAACCGTACTCTATTGTCTTCTAAGTAGGACAAGACTTGCTTACTGTCTGCTAAGAATGCTACAGAAAATACACCGTCCGTTTAGCCTTTAAGCGGATGTAGTGCCGCTCCCGTGGCAGCATCTCATAGCCGTACCGTATTGTCTTCCGAGCTGGATATAATGTTCCTGCCATTTGGCGAGAAGGCTACTGAATAGACTAAGCGCGAGTGGCATTCGGGCATCTGTATTGCTGCCCCTTCAACGGCATCCCAGATCCGTACTGTACCATCTTTCGAGCCAGACACAACTTGCTCACCGTTCGCGGAGAAGGCTACACAATTGATACTATTTTCGTGGCCTTCGAACGTCTGTAGCGCTACTCCCGTATTAGCGTCCTAGAGCCGTACTGTTCCGCCGTAAGAGCTAGACACGACCTGCCTAGCGTTTGGCGAGAAGGCGACGGAGGTAACTGGGAAGGAGTGGCCCTCGAGCATCTGTAGCGCCGCTCCTGTGAAGGCATCTCAGAGCCGAATTTCCCCGCTATAGGCGCTAGACACGACTTTCTTACCGTCTAGTGAGAAGGCTACGGAAATAACCTGGAACGAGTGGCCCTCGAGCGTCTGTAGCGCCGCTCCTGTAAAGGTATCCCGGATTCGTACTATATTATCTTTCGAGCCAGACACGACTTACTTACTATCCGTTAAGAAGGCTACACAATTAATACTATCTTCGTGGCCTTCGAGCGTCTTTAACGCTACTCCCGTAACAGCGTCCCAGAGCCGAACCTCCCCGTAATAGGAGGTAGACACGATCTGTCTACTATTTAGCGAGAAGGCTACGGAGGTAACGCTATTCGAGTGGACCTTAAGAGTTTATAGCGCGACTTCTGTTACCGCATCTCATAGCCGGACTATCTCGTCGTTAGATCCAGACACGACCTGCTTGCCGTCGGGCGAGAAAGCGACTGAGCTAATAGGGTACGAATGGCCCTCGAGCGTCAGTAGCGCGGCTTCTGTCACTATATCCCAGAGCTGGATTGTCTTGTCCTAAGAGCTAGACACGACCTACTTGCCGTTAGGCGAGAAGGCGACTGATGTAACAGAGCTCGAATGACCCTCGAGCGTCTGTAGCGCCGTACTTTAGTAGGCTTACACTTTCGGTTTTAGTTAGATCTAATCTGGGATGTACTACTCGAAGTTCCTTCGAATAATACTATTTCCTGGCGCAAAGATAAGAGTAGAGTAGTATATCTATAAGGGGGCCTACTCGATGATTGTTCGGTTATATAAAATAAATCGCTTTATATCGTGGATAAATACGTACAAAGCCGGGCTAGTAGTACCCTAGGAGTAAGTTAGAATTTTCTAAATCACAAATAGATAGCTTACCGAAATAGATTAAGCCTCTAAGGACAATATTACTTGAATTCCCTCTAAGATCTTACCCATCCACCTAAGAGCTTCAAGCTAGTGTAATAGGCGCTCCTTTAGAAATTAGCTGACTTTATTACTATTATAAGCTTTAGGACCACTCTTTTACAGATGTTAGATCTAGTAGAGGCATGTGTATTAAACGTTAGGCGGAAGACATTCCTGTAATCGGCTGTCCCCAACTTGGCTCGCTTAAGTACTAGGAGTATATATGTCGTAAATGTCTTTCTTAAGTGTCTAGGACATGAGCTGTATATAACTAGTAGCTAACCGCTAGTGTGCCTCCTTCTTATCTACCTAGTAATCCCTACATCGGTCTTTGTTAAGAAGAAAGTGGTGGAATAAAGGGTGGTAGAGGCGGAGCGGGTAAATCGAGTTATATAGAATATTAAGAATTATATAAAGGTCGTTAAGTATTAAGTCGAGCTCTTCTTTCTTAGAAACCTATAATAGCCTACTTAATATAGAAGGAGAAAGAGGTGAGAGTAATACTACTATACTTCTAAGTATATACTTTAGTATATTATATGTCTCTACTTTCTCTTCATCCGAATAGTCCGAGGAGATCGAGTAGTTAAGGACAGTAAGGTAGAGTTTATTAAGGTGCTTCTCTAGTATAGTAATAGTACTACTACTACTCGTGAGGATTGTGTCTAGTCTCTTACGTGTAAATCGCCTCCTCTTATAGATAAACCGACACGTTATTAACGCTTATATAAAGAGCCTACTAGTATATTTAACTAGCTGTCTTAGAACTTCTCCGCCTAGCTAGCTAACTCTAATATTTAACTCTTGTCTAATTATCCCTAGATAGTATTTAAAGAAAAGAGAAATATTATAATTAATAATTATTAGCTATATATTATAGAGTACGAAGTCTTAGTGTTCGGCTTATAGTATAGAGCATATACCTAGTCGAATTAGGATTTTAGGTCTACTCGTTAAAAAGATTCGAAGTTGTACTATCGTTAAAGATCGAGCTTCGGCTAGAAGCTATAGAATAATCTAAACATCTTTATCATCCTCACACTTATTAAGTGCGTCGACGACAATAATGTAAGACAAATATAATTCGCTATATAAGTTCGATAGTAGTTTAAAAACAAGCTAGCGCTACTACTCTAAGAGGGACAGGCTTATAATATCGCTCTAGGATTTAATAGCCTCACAGATATATTATTAAAGGGATAGTATATTTAAAGCGAGCTATATTACTAGACTTGTAAAGAATATACTAGTATGGCTCGTATCTTCACCGCCCTTCGAGAAGAAGAAGCTGGCTGTAAGACGCTCCTACTTATTATATTTATATACGATAGTATAGGAAATAGTTAACTTCCTCGTCCTAGCTAGGCCGCTTAGCTAGAAGATGTGTTACTTATCTTACCTATCTTTTCTATTAGCCTAGTCATATATCTCTTATAGAAGGTCGACGCGCGTTTAAGGGAGGTAGGTAGGTTTGTATTCGTGGTCGCGAGAGTTAAAGAGTGTATTCGATACGAATAGAAGTCGGCTAAGTAGGTTCTCGTAGTCTATTATATATTAGCTTTTTATAAAGTGAGATTATAAGTAGAGCTAACTAATATTATTTACATCTCTATAATAGACTCTTACGTTCCTGCTAGCTTAATTGCCCTAGTATTAATAGCCGCTTAATAAATAAAGCTTAGATATTAGCGGTAGTAGGAATTTACGTACAACCTATAGTATTAATATAGGAGTAAAGAAATATAGAGGCCGATAGAAAAGCCGATAGAAAAGCCGATACGAAGTAGAGAGTAACTTACAACTTCGTTAAGTTATACTAGTACGATCGAGTGTAAGAATAATAGTTTAGTAGGGGAATAAATAAACATAGTAACGTATATATCGTCTACTAGCGCTACTAGCATTCGACCGTGTACGATTAGAAACTCTCCCTAAGTATTATTACCTTAAATGCCTCTTTTACTTATATTAAAGGCTCTCTCCTCGATCCTATACGCGATATCGTTAAGCTACTATATCGAAGGATTCCTCTCTAGGACACATAATAACTGATTCTCTTAGCGTCACTATAGGCGTTATAGCTGTCGCTGGCCTTGCCTATTCCAGTAGTAAAGTACTATACGAATTGATCTCAACTATCTAGTACGCTCCTCAGGTGTTCTAAGAATTAAACTAATATATCGCGGCTCTGGCTCAGGTTCTGGAGGCTTTAAAAACGAATCTTGACGGTCGTAGTATGAGGCTGTCCGAAAGCCAGGTCGTATACTTACAAGAAGCGAAGCCGGCACTCGAGGGTTGTGATCTTACATGTAAAGGGTTTAAGACTAAGGTGGAAAACCTTACTACACATTCTCTTGATAGTCGAAGGAGCTTTAGGGATAGTATTAAACTATAGTTCTAAAACAAAAGTATCGCGGATTTTCAGATAAAGCTAGCTAGCTGGAAAGAGAGTCTTGCTCTCGTATTAGACGTTGTACTATTGTAAGGTATTAGTAATTTCTGTAAAAATCACGGGCTAACGATTTACGTAGTACGTCTATGTCTATAAATACAAAAGCATTTAAAGCGCTCGAAATTAAGATGGATGCGGCCTAGGTCTATATATCTACCGATCTTAAGGTTGTGAATACACGTCTAGAGAAGTTACTCGCGTCTAAGCCGGAGAGCGAGGACGATATATAAATTATAACTTAAAAAAGAGAGGTAGAGAAGTACTAAAAGGTAGTCCTTATACAATGTCTCTTATTATACTAGGTAGTAGTAGATGAAGTAACGTAGACAATAGGTCATTTATTTATAAATAATAAAGTTTTCGGTAAAGTAAGAGTAATATTTAGTAATATTAAATAAGTCCTAGCTAGAAGTACTAGTCACTCTTACGACGGTAATAGTATAAGTAGTAAGGTAAGAGTAGTAATAGGAAATACGAATGATACTAATTTCCTCGAATTTATGAAATAAGATAGATAGTTATATATACTAAGAATAGGAAAGAGCGAAGAGGCCGAGGATATAACGGTTTAAAGAATAAAAGTTTAGAAGAAAATTCTTGTTAATAAGTATAATAATACGTAGAGAAGTATAGTAATAGTAGGTATAGTATATAATATAAATAGCCGGTAGGATAATACTAAAAAGCTAGAGGTATAAGTTATAGAGACTCGTAAGACGAAGCTCTTTACACTAAAGAGTATAGCTAACTTAGTATTTACCTAGAAGGGAAATAGTAAAGAAATCGAGACTATAAGACTTATAAAAGATTATATACGAATTTAGAATCGTGTCTTAGAAGGTAATTATTTATATTATATTTTATCCTATATAGCTTTAGATATATAAAAGGTTAAGTAAGATAATATTATATTATTAATTTAGTGTCTCGTAAATAGGTAAACTTATTAGATATTAAAGTATACTATATTATAAATACTCGTAGTAAGGTAACGATTTATAATCTATTAGTACTTAGTATACGTGTTTAAGCTTTTTAGTAAGGTACCTCTACTAATATTAACTAGTTTCTAATAAAATACTACGTGACTGTCTAGACTTAGGTATATAGGACACTTTCCTACTAAGATCGTTACTCGCTTTAGTTTAAGGTACTAACCTACGTAGCGTCTTATATAAATCTATACGCTATAACTACTATAATAGCTATTAATAATCTTCTATATAGTAGGAAGGGCTAAGAAATTATCTAAGACCTTTAGATAAGTTTTTAAGTAGTATAAGCTTAGTAGTATAGCTGTAGTAAAGGAAGCTTATTACGATATAAAAGAAGACCCTTTGTAAATTAGACGTGAGACGACGACACGAACGTGGTTTTTAAACTCAGAGGTAGTTAAGTTGTTTGTAAATAGCTATAAAATATAACCTACGAAAATTTATGATTAATATTACGGTATATATAGATTTAATAATACTTAAAGTTAATATACTAGCTAAAATTTCCGGTACGTAGGGTTTTCTACTACGTAGGGATAAACGTTATAGAAGAAAGATATTTAGATCGAGTTTACTAACTCTTAGACTATAACTATTCGAGGTTACTCTAAGCGCCCTAGTATTTTACCTATGAAACTTATTAAAGGAAATATAAGCTAAAGCGCTACTACTAATTTTAGTAAGGTATCTAGTCTACACGAAATAGTCGAGGATAAACGAGCTATATATAAAGAGACTTATACCGCTACTTTTTAACTACTATAAGTTATAGAGAAATACTAGCTTTCTAAACGTCTTATTAGCGAGTTTAGTCGATCTTTTAAATTCTATGTTCTCGTCGATTAGAACCGTGTTTAGGCTTTAATAGAGAACGGTCTCCTTAGTATTATCGTCCTAAAAGCTAAGAAGCCTATAAACTATAAGATCGCTATTTTCTAAGCCTTAGTCGCTTAAAAATAACTATCTTATTATAATTAGATAGAAGAAGTTAAAGCTAGTAAAGAGGGGTGTTCGAGTTTAACTAGAATTACTATATAAAGGATAGAAAGTAATAACTATAGTTCTAAGTTTAAATTTATAGCGTTATTTATAAACGCTAAGAAGAGAGAGGAAAACACGCTTTTTACTTCTATATTAATTAATTTACTTATTTATACTATTTAAATCACTTAGTACTTTTAGAGAAGTCTAGTCTATTTAAACTAGTACGAAGTAATAAAATCACATCTTTATCTCTATTATTTATCTCTAAAGAGACGGTCGAGTATACTATAGTTAAGAATACTAATGTCGATATATTATATAAATTAAGATCGTATTTACACAGAAGTAAGATATAGCTTCTAGAAACATATCGTTTACTAGATAAGCTTTAAGCTAAAAGAGTAACCGATCTCTTACTCTTATTATCGTAGTACTAATTACCTACCTAGTAACGCGATAATAAATTTATACTCGCTAGCTATCGCCCTTCTTCTAGATCTTACTATTAATTATTAAAGAGCCTAAGATATATTTATAATAAGTCTATAAATATTTATACTTACCTTCTTAGTAATATTATTTTTGTAGCTCTTTTATTCTATATATAGACTAAGGTTTATCCTTAGTATCTAAATACTAAACTAAGCGATATTATCGTCTTCTTAATCTTCTTTCTAAGCGTTACTATCTACTTTCTTCTCTTAACTTTCTTTTATATTAATTTAAACTATAGCGTAGCTATATTAAACCTAAGTAATAACCTTAATTACTTAGATATTATAGTTTTAATATAGGGGTTTACTATCTCTTCTATCTACTATAGATTCTACTACGATATAACACTCTAAAAACTATACTAGTTATTAATTACAGTCCTAGTAACTTCTTATACTACTATTACTCTCTTAAATAGACTCTACGATCTAGCTCTTAGGCCGGTTAGGGCTACTATATACTCTAAGCTTAGACTTTCTATAGCTTACTTTATTATCTATAGTATTATACTTTATAGTTAGAATATATAAAATACTAGAATAGGTCTAAAGTAGATAAGACTAATAGCGAGTCTTAATTTAGTTAGTACTATAGTCTATACTATTAGAATACTAGAAAGATAGTATCTCTAGAGATACGATTTTTTTAGTAGTAGCTACTAGATACTTTATATTATAGTTATAGTAGCTATATTAACACATTAGGCTAGTTTACTTAGTATATTTTATTACCTATATAGGAAATTTTAACCTCTATACTTAGATAGTACTATATCTATTAGAGATTATATAGAAGAGGTAGGTTAGAACTAGCGATAGATCTTTTACTTCTATAATATCACTTATATATTCTACGTATTTAGTTATTAATATCTGTGATTAGTTAAATCGAGGTTAAGGAAGAAATAGAAGTTAGTTCTATAGAAATTATTTATATAAACCGTAATATATAAAATTAAAGTAGCTTTAGCTCTACGATAAGTCCTTTAACTAGTGTTCGACCTCTTAGAATGTTTTATTAAGTTAATATAACTTACTAAGTAGAAAAAGAAAAGTTCTCGAGTATACTTTACTTATCGAGAATAAATGATTAAGAGTAATAAGCTTAGATTATAAAAAATAGCTTCTAGAGCTTAAATAGCCTAAGAGACTAAATAATAGTACTATATATAGATTAATTAATATTACCTTCTATAGTAATATCCTCTAAAGTATTATCTTTTAAACTACTGTCTTCTAAAGATTAGTTATCGATATCGAAGGGATTCTTAATATACGTAGTAATCGTACTAAAATACATTCTAAACATAAACTAATAACGTTCTTTATCTTCTATGTCTTTTCTATAATTATACTCGTCTATTGTACTATAAAGTATTCTACTAAAACGAGAGTTGTTATTTGTCTAGTATAGGCGTAAATAGTCTAATAAGACTAAAATATACGCCTAGTAGATTTTATACTCTTTATAAGCCTGATTTCTAGTCTTCTCGTCTATGTCTTCTTTAAGTATAGAGAAATTTAGGGTAGTAAATATAAAAAAGGGATTTACTATATAATTATAAATCGTGTAGAGATATGTTTTTAATTCTAGCGAATCTATTAACTTCTCTAAGAAGGGTAGATCTAGTAGTAGGTGTAACTACGAGAGTTCTAAAAGACAGAGAATCTACTTCTTTATAATACTATATTCTTTATAAGATAACTTTCTAGTATACTTTTTAAGGATCTCCTTCTAGGAAGATAAATCCTAAGAGTAAACTAAACTAACGATCGAGCCCTCTTTATTATTAGCTAGAATAATAATTAGATTACTTACACTAACATCTTAAGACTAGGTTAGAAGTTAAGAAATAGTATAAGTAGTTAGCTATCTAACTTTATGTCTTACGCTTTAACTCTATCTTTCTACCTAGTATATGTTTCTTCGTAGGCTTTTTACTTCTTTTTCTTTTCTCGCCTATAGCCTTTCGTATATTTAAGTTTTTGTCTATAGTATAATAAGTACTAAAGCTTAGTTAATTTATTTCTACCGATTATCTAGACTTAGGGATAGTAAGTGATTCTATAACTAAGCTTCTTTAAAAATTATAGTATTTATAAAACGACCTCTAAAACTAGCTAGAGATATTAGTCGAATATAGTAGCCTCTAGAAAAGACACTTATATATAATTAGCTTATAATTATAAGTTAGAATAGAAGAAAGAAATAAAATCTAAGAACGAAAAGTATACGAAATTTTATTCTTAATAGGTTAAACGACTAATTCGAAGCTTATAATTCTTAAGATAGATGTATTATAGGTATATTATAGGTTTTTATTAGATTAGTCTCGTTTAGAATATAATACTTATACCTATTAGCTATAGCGGTATAGCTAAAGATTATACGATAATAACTTAACGATTAAATAATTTAAATCGCTTTAAATAAAATAAAAAATATAGAGAGAGATTATTAGAATATATAAGTAAAGTCTATAATCGTCTTACTTTTATCGTTAATATATACTTTAGAAGATAGGTTAAGAATTATAATAGAACCTTCTTAAGTAAGACTTAAACCTAGCCCTAATAATATATATATCTAGGAGAGATTAACTAATAAGAAGTACCTATTCTCTAAGAATATAAGCGACTACTTAGTTAGTACTCTTAAAGAGTTATATAGTAAAATTAGTCTATTATTTAAGGTAGTTAGAAACGAAAAATCGTACAAATATATCGCTAGAAGCGTAACTATTATAGTATATAAGATCGTATATTTATATTTATATTTTAACTAACTAAAGAGTATATAAATTACCTAAAAGGTAGTATTAGCTTTAGTTCGAGAATTTACGACCTCTAAAACCGCTTAGAAATATAAACGATAGAACTTAAGTAGTAGTAGAAACGAGCTAAATTAGAGGAGGAAATAAGACGGTAGGCTAAATTAAAAGTAGACGAGTTATAGATAAGTATATAAGAGGTATAGAAAGAAAGAGAAAGACTAGGAGTTAATATATAGAAGTAAAGGTTACTAGTAGAGCGGTATTAAGCTAGAATTATAAAATATAATCTAGCTATAAGAAAAGTCTTAGCTTTTCTTAAAGAAGCGAGACCTAAACTTAATAGATAAATATTTTAGTAAATATAAGTAATAGATTAATACGAAAGTAACTTCGTAACTATCTATAAAAGATTAGGTGATTAAATAACTATAAAAAGCCTAAAAAAAAGCTAATATATTATACTAACCTATTAACTAAAAAATTATACTAAACATAAATTATAACTTAAGGCCTAGATATAATAGCTCTAGATAGTGTAACTAAGTAATTATCCTTCCTCCTTCTCTTACTACTTACCTAATAACCCTCTTATAGAAAGTGACGCTTACTTAATTCTATAAGCTTATATTTAGATTTACTCTCGGATTTATTATTTAATACTTCTAACTTATCCTCTAACTTAAGGTCCTATATATTATAACTTTGAGAGCTTATTAAGCGATAGAATGATCCTGTGAATAACGTACTATAACGCCTCGGTCTTTCTCTCGTTCTCTTAATTCTAAGCTTCCTCTTAACTAAGAGAGACGCTAGGCCTAATTTACTACTATACTTCGTTAAGCGCCCCCTCTTTGTTTTCGAACTTAGCTCGCCTTTTAGAGCCGGAGAGTACAATTCCCTAGATAATATAATATAGTACTTCCTTAGTCTTCCTCTCTTTCTCTTAATACTCGTATTAGCCTCAGAGGTAAAAGACTTAAGACATAGACATAGTAATATTTCTATAGTCGTATTAACGAAGTTAATTTACTTTGTCTCATCTAGCGCTTTTAGTTCGCTAGAATAGTTAGAATTCTCCTTTAATATAGTACGACTTATAAAGTCGCGTATAGTAAACTTCTAAAGATTATAGTAGTAAGCGTTCTAACTATAATACCGTAGCTCGTCTATAGAACTAAAAGCTAAGCTATAGTGTAAATTAGAACACGAAATAGCCTTAGAGCCGTTAATAGTTAATTTATATACTATTTCTAATTTTAGAAAGTAGTTATTTAAGTACTCCTTCTAGTAATAGATGTTCTTATATTACTTATACCTAATAGGAGTAAGTAATTTCGGATTAAATAGGTAAAACATATATTAAGCTACGGTTATAGATATATACTAATACTTAATTTAATTAAACTATACTAGTAGCTCTTTATAATTATCGACGTGTTACTAGTAGTAATTCTTCTATTTAATATTATTAGTAATCTATTTATCGTATTAAAGGTATAGCTCTATAAAGCTATACTTGTTTTTAAGGTATATCGTTTAATACTAGAAGATATAATCTTATCGGTTAGCTACTATAATTCTATAAGTATATAATTAGCTATAATTACTAGATCTAAGGTAGCTAACTCTTTTATAGAATAACGAACGTTTCTATTAATATAGTATATGTTTCCTCTAGGTAATAGTTATTCTCTAGTCGTAAACTAGAGCGATAAGTAACCTTTAGATTCTCTTAATATAGTCTAATTATATTATAAATAGTACTACGACCTATCGTACTATAGAGTAGAACCTATAGAAAGAGTAACGATACTAATTTATTACGTAATAAATCTAGACGATAGACGCGATTAAAGAAACTTAGTAGAGATATAACTAAGGCTTACTTATTAAGGATATTACGTAACTAAAGCTTTTACTACTTCTATAGCTCGTTAGCTATAAGTTAGCGCCTACACTAATAAACTTCGTTACGGTAATCGTAAAGTGCCTTAATCTTATCCTCCTCGACTACGAGCTTTAGCTTCTCGCCTAATTCTATGAGCTCTTCGCTAAGGGCTATAAAGTTAGTTCGCTAGGCTAGATCTACTGTAACTTTAGCTAGTAAAGACTACTTTATCTATAGAGACTATTATAGAGACATACTACGAAATACCTCGAATATAAATCTACGTAGTCTAGTACCCTACTAGCTAGTAGTACTATCGATCGTACTTATCGATAACGTATATCTAGGTAAGAAGATATTATATTAATATCTAGCGAACTATTTTCTTATATTCTTAGAATAGCTATTCGCTATAATTATAAGTCTTAAAATAAAATAGAATAAGAGATTTACTTTAATATACTCTCTACTTTAATAAGTACTTCTCTTCTTTTATAATAACCTATAAGGTTTACTAGGAAACTAGTCTTATAACCTAACTTTACGTCTCTAGTACTTACTAAACTAGCTTTCTTAATCTAGCCTATAGGGCCGTTTATATTAAATCTCTAGAAGAAAGGCATCTCTAGTATCTCTTCTTTTATTCGAAGATAATAAACCGTACCTGTAAGTAGTAGGGGAATCGTAAAAATTTCCTCTTTAGAGTAGTAATCTTAGAAAGTATTATTTACTAAAGTAATTATAAGTACAGAAAGTATAACATACGCGAATAGTAGTTTTATATCTTTATATATCTCGTGTTATAGTCTCCTATATTCTATATTAGATTACTAAGTAATAAAAGTAGGTCTCTAGTAGAAATACTTACTCTTAAGAGGTTAAAGACATTCCCTTCGTGTCTCTAATCGAGTAAATTATAGTCTCTATCTCTTCTTACTTATTTCTAATTATAATAAAGTTTATATACTAATTTTATATCTTAGTTAGACTTCTCTATTAATTAGTAAGAGTGATAGATCTATCTTATATAGTAATCTGCGACCGGAGCCTTTTCGTGTACTTAACTTAATAAACTTACTAACTCTACTCGAGCTGTAAATACTTAAGAGTTATCTCTTATAGTCGTTTACTAAGGTTCCTCTATAACTATACTAGTACTAATCTTTCGTTCACATATGTTCTATTAAGATTCGAAAATATAATACTATTAAGTAATACTATACACGGATCTCTATTAATATAGTAGCTTAAAACTTAGCGGTTTTTATATACTAGAGGAAGTAAGTAAGATAAGTAGTATCTAGAGATAGAACGGTTACGAACTCGATATATTAATAATAATACTTTATATGAAATCTGTTTATTCTACGGTCTCTACTACTAAGTAGTAAGAAAATCTATAAATCTTTACCTTACTATAGTATATCTAATCTTCTTCTATTTACTCGTACTATAGTCTATCCTTTGTACGACATTCTAGCCCTTTACACAGTAGTTTATAAAGTACTTTAGTATCTATAAATCGTAAGAGCTCTTTCTAGGATATCTTCTCTCGAACCTGTTTTATAGAGGAGAAACTTAGTAGATACTCTCTCTAAGTTATATTAGGGCTATGAACGTACTTATCCTAGAGATTAAGTATTTAATTATAGTTGATCTTAGTTCTAGGCTAAATAATACTAGGTATAGGGTTACTGTTAATATTAGTCTCCTTAACTAGCCGTACCCTATTTAGTTTAGTAGTATCGAAGATATCGGTCGTAGTCTTCTTTACTATCTAACTATAACGTTATATAGGTAAGTGTAATAAAGATAAGAACGAATGAGATTGTGATTAAGAAATAGAGGGGTCTATAGAGTTTAGGATAGAAGTAGTATTTATAAGTATAGGACTAGTAAAGTAATTATAATAAGATATAAAAGAAAGGAGATATAACTATATAATACTAGATAAGATTAAGATAGTTTACTATAAGAGGAAATAATAGGTATACTTATGTAGTAAGATAGACTAGGTGGACCTATAGTCGTTTCCTAGAGTTTTTAGAATGAGAGCTATAATTAAAGACCTTATAGGCTATCTACGCTAATAGACCGACCATCTTAGGAAATCGCTAAAAGTTGTATAAAACTATTAACACCTAGCCGAAAGCTAACTAGATAGGGGCTGTCGCTTAAGTAGAGGAGGAGTATAGGAGAGCGTGAAGAGAGGCGAGAGAGAGTTAAGAGCGAGCGAAGCGGTAAGCGATAACTAAGCGAACCCCTTCTAATAAGTAACCTTTTAGGGAATATATATATTACTATAAGTAGTATTCTTATAAACTAAGAAGGTATATAAAGATTATAAATAGCTAATATAGAGTTAATTAATAGAGTTATAGTTTAGTTAGTATAGTCTTAAATATATATACTAAGTATATATAGTATATATAAATTATTTATATATAATACTTATATATATATTTCTTAAAAGATTACCTATTAAAAGAGGTTCGCTTAGTTATCGCTTACTACTTCGCTCGCTCTTAGCTCTCTCTCGTCTCTCTTTACGCTCTTCTATACTTCTTCTCTACTTAAGCGGTAGCTTCTATCTAGTTAGCTTTCGGCTAGATATTAATAGTTTTATATAACTTTTAGTAATTTTCTAGAACGATCGGTCTATTAGCGTAGGTAGCCTATAAGGTCTTTAATTATAGCTCTTATTCTAAAAACTCTAGGAAACGACTATAGGTCTACCTAGTCTATCTTACTATATAAGTGTATCTATTATTTTCTTCTATAGTAAACTATCTTAATCTTATCTAGTAATATATAGCTATATCCTCTTTCTTTTATATCTTATTATAATTACTTTACTAGTCCTATACTTATAAATACTACTTCTATTCTAAACTTTATAAACCTCTCTATTTCTTAATTATAATCTTATTTATTCTTATCTTTATTACACTTACCTATATAACGTTATAGTTAGATAGTAGAAGAAGACTACGACTAATATCTTCGATACTACTAAACTAAATAAGATATAACTAGTTAAGAAGACCGATATTAATAGTAACCCTATACCTAGTATTATTTAGCCTAGAACTAAGATTAACTATAATCGAATACTTAATCTCTAGGATAAGTACGTCTATAGCCCTAATATAACTTAGAGAGAGTATCTACTAAGTTTCTTCTCTATAGAATAGGTTTAAGAGAAGATATCCTAGAAAGAGCCCTTACGATTTATAGATACTAAAGTACTTTATAAACTACTATATAAAGGGCTAGAATGTCGTATAAAGGATAGACCGTAGTATAAGTAAATAGAAGAAGATTAGATATACTATAGTAAGGTAAAGATTTATAGATTTTCTTACTACTTAGTAGTAGAGATTATAGAATAAATAGATTTTATATAAAGTATTATTATTAATATATTAAGTTCGTAATCGTTCTATCTCTAGATACTACTTATCTTTCTTACTTCCTCTAGTATATAAAAACCGCTAAGTTCTAAGCTACTATATTAATAGAGATCTATATATAGTATTACTTAATAGTACTATATTTTTAAATCTTAATAGAATATATATAAACGAAAGATTAGTACTAGTATAGTTATAGAGGAACCTTAGTAAACGACTATAGAAGATAACTCTTAAGTATTTATAGCTCGAGTAGTATTAGTAAGTTTATTAAGTTAAGTATACGAAAAGGCTTTAGTTATAGATTATTATATAAGATAGATCTACTACTCTTACTAATTAATAGAGAAGTCTAACTAAGATATAAAATTAGTATATAAACTTTATTATAATTAGAAATAAGTAAGAAGAGGTAGAGACTATAATTTATCTAATTAGAGACGTAAAGAGAATGTCTTTAACCTCTTAAGAGTAAGTATTTCTACTAGAGACCTACTTTTATTACTTAGTAATCTAACATAGAATATAGGAGACTATAACATAGAATGTATAAAGATATAAAACTACTATTCGCGTATATTATACTTCTTATACTTATAATTACTTTAGTAAATAATACTTTCTAAGATTACTACTCTAAAGAGAAAATTTTTACGATTCCTCTACTACTTATAGGTACGGTTTATTATCTTCGAATAAAAGAAGAGATACTAGAGATACCTTTCTTTTAGAGATTTAATATAAAGGGCCCTATAGACTAGATTAAGAAAGCTAGTCTAGTAAGTACTAGAGACGTAAAGTTAGGCTATAGAGCTAGTTTTCTAGTAAACCTTATAGGTTATTATAAAAGAAGAGAAGTACTTATTAAAGTAGAGAGTATATTAAAGTAAATCTCTTATTCTATTTTATTTTAAGACTTATAATTATAGTAAATAGCTATTTTAAGGATATAAGAAAATAGTTCGCTAGATATTAATATAATATCTTCTTACCTAGATATATATTATTAATAAGTACGATCGATAGTACTACTAGCTAGTAGGGTACTAGATTACGTAAATTTATGTTCGAGGTATTTTGTAGTATGTCTCTATAATAGTTCTTATAGATAAAGTAGTCTTTACTAGCTAAAGTTATAGCGGATCTAGCCTAGTAAACGAACTTTATAGCCCTTAGTAAAGAGCTTATAGAATTATACGAGAAGCTAAAGCTTATAGTTAAGAAGAATAAGATTAAGACACTTTACGATTACTATAATAAAGTTTATTAGCGTAGGCGCTAACTTATAACTAACGAGCTATAGAAGTAGCGAAAGCTTTAGTCGCGTAATATTCTTAATACGTAAGTCTTAGTTATATCTCTACTAAGTTTCTTTAATCGTATTTATCGTCTAAATTTACTATGTAATAAATTAGTATTATTACTCTTTCTATAGGTTTTACTCTATAGTATAATAGGTTATAGTACTATTTATAATATAATTAGACTATATTAAGAGAATTTAAAGGTTACTTATTACTCTAGTTTATAACTAGAGAATAGCTATTATCTAGAGAAAACATATACTATATTAATAGAAACGTTCGTTATCTTATAAAAGAGTTAGTTACCTTAAATCTAGTAATTATAGCTAATTATATACTTATAGAATTATAGTAGCTAACTAATAAGATTATATCTTCTAGTATTAAACGATATACCTTAAAAACAAGTATAGCTTTATAGAGCTATATCTTTAATATAATAAATAGATTACTAATAATATTAAATAGAAGAATTACTACTAGTAATACGTTAATAATTATAAAGAGCTACTAGTATAGTTTAATTAAATTAAGTATTAGTATACACCTATAACTATAGCTTAATATATATTTTATCTATTTAATTCGAAATTACTTACTTCTATTAGATATAAGTAATATAAGAATATCTATTACTAGAAGAAGTACTTAAATAACTACTTTCTAAAATTAGAAATAGTATATAAATTAACTATTAATAGCTCTAAGACTATTTCGTATTCTAATTTACACTATAGCTTAGCTTTTAGTTCTATAGACGAGCTATAGTATTATAGTTAGAACGCTTACTACTATAATCTTTAGAAGTTTACTATATATAGCTTTATAAGTCGTACTATATTAAACGAGAATTTTAACTATTCTAGCGAACTAAAAGCGCTAGATAAGATAAAGTAAATTAACTTTATTAATAAGACTATAAAAATATTATCGTATCTATATCTTAAGTCTTTTACCTCTAAGGATAATATAGGTATTAAGAGAAAGAGAGGAAGACTAAGAAAGTACTATACTATATTATCTAAGGAATTATACTCTCTAACTTTAAAAGGCGAGCTAAGTTCGAAAATAAAGAGAGGGCGCTTAACGAAGTATAGTAGTAAATTAGACCTAGTGTCTCTCTTAGTTAAGAGGAAGCTTAGAATTAAGAGAACGAGAGGAAGACTAAGACGTTATAGTACGTTATTTATAGGATTATCCTATCGCTTAATAAGCTCTCAAAGTTATAATATATAGAACCTTAAGTTAGAGAATAAGTTAGAAGTATTAAATAATAAATCTAAGAGTAAATCTAAATATAAGCTTATAGAATTAAGCGAGCGTTACTTTCTATAAGAGGGTTATTAGGTAAGTAGTAAGAGAAGAAGAAAGAATAATTACTTAGTTATACTATCTAGAGGTATTATATCTAGGCCTTAAGTTATAATTTATATTTAGTATAATTTTTTAGTTAATAGGTTAGTATAATATATTAGCTTTTTTTAGGCTTTTTATAGTTATTTAATTATCTAATCTTTTATAGATAGTTACGAAGTTACTTTCGTATTAATCTATTACCTATATTTACTAAAACATTTATTTGTTAAGTTTAGGTCTCGCTTCTTTAAGAAAAGCTAAGACTTTTCTTATAACTAGATTATATTTTATAGTTCTAGCTTAATACCACTCTACTAGTAACCTCTACTTCTATATATTAACTCTTAGTCTTTCTCTTTCTTTCTATACCTCTTATATACTTATCTATAACTCGTCTACTTTTATTTTAGTCTACTATCTTATTTTCTCCTTTAATTTAGCTCGTTTCTACTATTACTTAAGTTCTATCGTTTATATTTCTAAGCGGTTTTAGAGGTCGTAAATTCTTAAACTAAAGCTAATACTACCTTTTAGGTAATTTATATACTCTTTAGTTAGTTAAAATATAAATATAAATATATAATCTTATATACTATAATAGCTACGCTTCTAGCGATATGTTCGTACGATTTTTTATTTCTAACTACCTTAAATAATAGACTAATTTTACTATATAACTCTTTAAGAGTACTAACTAAGTAGTCGCTTATATTCTTAGAGAATAAGTACTTCTTATTAGTTAATCTCTCCTAGATATATATATTATTAGAACTAGGTTTAAGTCTTACTTAGAAAGGTTCTATTATAATTTCTAACCTATCTTCTAAAGTATACGTTAATAATAAAAGTAAGACGATTATAGACTTTACTTATATATTCTAATAATCTCTCTCTATATTTTTTATTCTATTTAAAGTGATTTAAATTATTTAATTATTAAGTTATTATTATATAATCTTTAGCTATACTACTATAGCTAATAGATATAAGTATTATATTCTAAACGAGACTAATCTAATAAAAACCTATAATATACCTACGATATATCTATCTCGAGAATTATAAGCTTTAAATTAGTCGTTTAACCTATTAAGAGTAAAATTTTATATACTTTTCATTCTTAGATTTTATTTCTTTCTTCTATTCTAACTTATAATTATAAGTTAATTATATATAAGCGCCTTTTCTAGAGGCTACTATATTCGATTAATATCTCTAGCTAGTTTTAGAGATTATTTTATAAATACTATAATTTTTAAAGAAGCTTAGTTATAGAATCACTTACTATTCTTAAGTTTAGATAATCGGTAGAAATAAATCGATTAAGCTTTAGTACTTATTATACTATAGATAAAAACTCGAATATATAAAAGGCTATAGATAAGAAAAGAAAAAGAGATAAAAAGCCTATAAAGAAACATAGACTAGATAGAAAGACGAGGTTAAAGCGTAAGACATAAAGTTAGATAGTTAACTACTTATACTATTTCTTAACTTCTAACCTAGTCTTAAGATATTAGTATAAGTAATCTAATTATTATCCTAGCTAATAATAAAGAGGGCTCGATCGTTAGTTTAGTTTACTCTTAGGATTTATCTTTCTAGAAGAAGATCCTTAAAAAGTATACTAGAAAGTTATCTTATAAAGAATATAATATTATAAAGAAGTAGATTCTCTATCTTTTAGAACTCTTATAGTTATACCTACTATCGGATCTACTCTTCTTAGAGAAGTTAATAGATTTACTAGAATAAAAAACATATCTCTATATAATTTATAATTATATAGTAAATATCTTTTTTATATTTACTACCTTAAATTTCTCTACACTTAAAGAAGACATAAACGAGAAGACTAGAAATTAGACTTATAAAGAGTATAAAATCTACTAGGCGTATATTTTAGTCTTATTAAACTATTTACGCCTATATTAGATAAATAATAACTCTCGTTTTAGTAGAATACTTTATAGTATAATAAACGAGTATAATTATAGAAAACGTATAGAAGATAAAGAACGTTACTAGTTTATATTTAGAATATATTTTAGTATAATTACTACGTATATTAAGAATCTCTTTAGTATTAATAACTAATCTTTAGAAGACGATAGTTTAAAAGATAATACTTTAGAGGATATTACTATAGAAGGTAATATTAATTAATCTATATATAGTACTATTATTTAGTCTCTTAAGCTATTTAAGCTTTAGAAGCTATTTTTTATAATCTAAGCTTATTACTCTTAATTATTTATTCTCGATAAGTAAAGTATACTCAGGAACTTTTCTTTTTCTACTTAGTAAGTTATATTAACTTAATAGAACATTCTAAGAGGTTAGATACTAGTCGAAGGACTTATTATAAAGCCGAAGCTACTTTAATTTTATATATTATAGTTTATATAAATAATTTCTATAGGACTAACTTCTATTTCTTTCTTAACCTCGATTTAACTAATTATAGATATTAATAACTAAATATATAAAATAATTTATATAAGTAATATTATAGAAGTAAAAGATCTATCGCTAGTTCTAACCTACCTCTTCTATATAATCTCTAAGTTAATAGATATAGTACTATTTAAGTATAGAGATTAAAATTTTCTATATAGGTAATAAAATATACTAAGTAAACTAGTCTAATATATTAATATAGCTACTATAACTATAATATAAAGTATCTAGTAGCTACTACTAAAAAAATCGTATCTCTAGAGATACTATCTTTCTAGTATTCTAATAGTATAGACTATAGTACTAACTAAATTAAGACTCGCTATTAGTCCTATCTACTTTAGACCTATTCTAGTATTTTATATATTCTAACTATAAAGTATAATACTATAGATAATAAAGTAAGCTATAGAAAGTCTAAGCCTAGAGTATATAGTAGCTCTAACTAGCCTAAGAGCTAAATCGTAGAGTCTATTTAAGAGAGTAATAGTAGTATAAGAAGTTACTAGGATTATAATTAATAACTAGTTTAGTTTTTAGAGTGTTATATCGTAGTAGAATCCGTAGTAGATAGAAGAGATAGTAGACCTCTATATTAAAACTATAATACCTAAGTAATTAAGGTTATTACTTAGGTTTAATATAGCTATACTATAGTTTAAAGTAATATAAAAGAAAGTCGAGAGAAGAAAGTAGATAGTGACACTTAGAAAGAAGATTAAGAAGATAATAATATCGCTTAGTTTAGTATTTAAATACTAAGAATAAACCTTAGTCTATATATAGAATAGAAGAGCTATAAAAATAATAGTACTAAGAAGGTAAGTATAAATATTTATAGACTTATTATAGATATATCTTAGGCTCTTTAATAATTAATAGTAAGATCTAGAAGAAGGGCGATAGCTAGCGAGTATAAATTTATTATCGTGTCGCTAGGTAGATAATTAGTACTACGATAATAAGAGAAAGAGATCGGTTACTCTTTTAGCTTAAAGCTTATCTAGTAAACGATATGTTTCTAGAAGCTATATCTTACTTCTATATAAATACGATCTTAATTTATATAATATATTAATATTAGTATTCTTAACCGTAGTATACTCGACCGTCTCTTTAAGAATAAATAATAGAGATAAAGATGTGATTTTATTACTTCGTACTAGTTTAAATAGACTAGACTTCTCTAAAAGTACTAAGTGATTTAAATAGTATAAATAAGTAGATTAATTAATATAGAAGTAAAAAGCGTGTTTTCCTCTCTCTTCTTAGCGTTTATAAATAATACTATAAATTTAAACTTAGAACTATAGTTATTACTTTCTATTCTTTATATAGTAATTCTAGTTAAACTCGAATACTCCTCTTTACTAGCTTTAACTTCTTCTATCTAATTATAATAAGATAGTTATTTTTAAGCGACTAAGACTTAGGAAATAGTAATCTTATAGTTTATAGGCTTCTTAGCTTTTAGGACGACGATACTAAGAAGACCGTTCTCTATCGAAGCCTAAACACAGTTCTAATCGACAAGAATATAAAATTTAAAAGATCGACTAAACTCGCTAATAAGACGTTTAGAAAGCTAGTATTTCTCTATAACTTATAGTAGTTAAAAAGTAGTAGTATAAGTCTCTTTATATATAGCTCGTTTATTCTCGACTATTTCGTGTAGACTAGATATCTTACTAAAATTAGTAGTAGCGCTCCTACTTATGTTTCCTTTAATAAGTTTCATAGGTGAAATACTAGGGCGCTTAGAGTGACCCCGAATAGTTATAGTCTAGGAGTTAGTAAACTCGATCTTAATATCTTTCTTCTATATATCTACTAGTTTACTATAAAGAAAGAAAGTATCTAAAAGCTTAATAAAATCATATTTTAGACTAAATACTATCTAACGACTACTAATACAAATAAATAATAGAAGAGAAAAAGATGAACCCGGAGTATTTGTAAGTGATAGGGCCTCTATTAAGAGGAAGAGTATAGTACGACAAGTCGATATTATTCTAGTAGTTAGAGGGACTATATTCATACTATGTATTATAGGCACTCTAAGGAACATAGGGAGGTTTTTTTAAGTTGAGAGGATAGGAACAGAACTATAATAAAAGTACTAGTAATAAATTTTTTGTAAGCGGACCTAGCTTTAAAAGTAACTCTAAATAAGGACTCTACATTCTATGTGTTACATTTAAAACTATACTAATTATAGTCGCTTACATAACCGGCTTCCCTTTAGTTATAGTAATTAAAAGTCGAGAGTCGCTTAATATCGGCTATATAACTAATTAATGTCTAATAGATCATATATTCCCTAGACTAGCTAGAAGTGGCTCGTGTAGAACCCTAGCGATTCGAATTAGGTGAGATACAGGAGAAGCGGGGTAGTCCTTAGCGGTTTTAAGCGTATATCTATAGCCTTAGCTAAATAGTCTTATATTACTTACTAGCGCTTAAGATTACCGTAAGCTACTTTAATCCTTCTCTCCCTACTACGTTTATCTAAAGTTTACTTAAATAACACTACTATAACTAGCTATGTAATAAATAACGTCTACTCTACATAGTGATAAGCCTAACCTACTAGACGCCACAGGGTTATGTCTACTATCGCTTAATGACGGTAGTGTACGCGGCCTCTTAACACTTTACATCTTGAAAAGTATTATAGATCGGCTAAACCACGAACGAAAAACGATAGTAAGCCTTCCACTAGTAAAGCCATGTAAAGTGTTTAACCTTATTAGAGGCACTAGTACTAGAGGATAAATAGGGAGACCTCTTCTAAGGCGAGAAACTACTAATACGATTATAATAGACTTATTACGATTATACTCGGGCGACTCGAGATGGATGTGAACGAGTGTATCGCGGTATATAGTAACCTCGCAGAAGCTGTATTCTCACAAAAGAAGAACCGCTTACTATTTAACCTGAAGGGCAAGGTCAAGGCGTAGTTCGACTCTTCGAAGCTCGAAAATACCATTTGAGATATAATCAAAAAGGTAAACGTTTCCGAAGTAGCTTTGTTCAACGATAGGGTCGATCGGGGGTGCCGAACGTGAGTTTCGTGTACGTGATAACGGACGATATAAGACTAACGATATTAGCTTCGTTTACATAGTCGACTAGAACACGAAAGGTATCGTCCGGCTACGTAGCTACACTCTACTAGAAGAATCAAATATCCTAGCGACTATTTACGAAGCCGCACTTACGACGTCTGCTACTACCACCTTCGAGCCTGTCCGCATCGGGAATCGCATGTTCGCCGATAGTGGGCTAGGAGTAAACAATCCGGTGGACGAAGTGGAAGGCGAGGCAGCAAATATCTGGTGCTCAGAGACTGCTGATCTGAAGCCTCTCGTCAAATGTTTCATTTCAATTAGGACAGGGAATCCTGGGATCAAGGCTTTTGAGGAGAGCATGTTTAAGTTCCTTAGCCAGACTGTGGTTAGCATTGCGACGGAGACAGAAGAGACGGAAAAGAGGTTTATAGCCAAATGGAGGAAGCATTTCGACGAGAATCGATACTTTCGCTTTAATGTCGATCAGGGTCTACAGAGTATCGGGCTTGATGAGTATAAGCAGAAAGGTGCAATGGAATCCGCGACTAACAGGTATCTGGTCAACCAGGCCCAGAAGAACCGTGTGCGGGACTGTATCGAGAACTTGAACTTGAAACAAAGTGTGTATATCGTCGATTTTTCGTAGCACTATATAGTAAACATAGAGCTGATCGGCACAGACAAAACCGAGACCACATTTGCGACTATTGTAAATGTGAGTGACGCTATTACATCAGATGAATCTCGCTCACCTTGCTTAGGAGTTTGCAGTCTTCAGTATCCAACAGCAAGCAGGTATGGAGTCTTCTACTCAACCAACCCCTATTAATAGTACCATAGCTGTATATAATGTTCATTGGCTTATGCCTTTTGAAAGAAATCCTTCCTTTACCGGTCGCGAATCTAAAGTAGCTCGAATCGAAGATTTGCTCTTCACAAAGGATCAGACAAGTAAGATCGCTGTCTCCGGGCTTGGAGGCGTTAGCAAGACTAGTCTAGTGATCGAACTTGTCCACCGCACTAGAGAAAAGTATAAAGATTATTCCATTTTCTAGATCCTAGCGACCACTATGGAAAGCGTGCAACAAGCATGCCGAGATATTGCCCAACAGCTTCGGATACCTAGATAGAAAGAGGACAATACCGATATTAAGGGATTAGTTCGAGATTTTCTGGGCAGCAAAGACGGAGGCCAATGGCTTCTCGTATACGACAATGCTGATGACATGGATCCGTGGTTTCACAATTCTAAGGACGAGCACATAACTCGTTGCCTCGTTGACTACCTCCCTAAAAGTACACAAGGAGCCATTGTCTTTACTACGCGCGATCGGAAGATAGCCGTCAAGCTCGCCAGGCAGAACGTGGTAGACGTTCCACTGATAGACGAGAGTACCGCTCGGCAGCTGCTCAGGAATTGCCTCGTGGATCAGCGGCTCCTAGAACCTCTGGACAAATCAACAGCCTTGCTTCAGCAGCTCACTTTCCTGCCACTGGCTATTATTCAAGCGGCTGCATATATCAACGCGAACGGTATAGGAACTACGGATTACCTGTCACTTTTGAATGATCAAGAAGAGGAGGTGATCGACCTTCTTAGCGAGGACTTTGAAGATGACGGAAGATATCGTGGTATCAAGAATCCAGTAGCGACAACATGGCTGATCTCATTCGAGCAGATTCGGCGGCGCCACCCTCTAGTAGCCGAATACCTCTCATTTATGGCCTGTATAGAATCAAAAGACGTGCCACAATCGCTGCTTCCGCCTAGTCTATCACGGAAGAAAGAAGTGGATACGATTAGTACTCTAGATGCCTATTCGTTTATCATTAGACGGCCAGCAGACGTAGCTCTTGACATCCATCGTCTAGTACATCTTGCAATGCGAAATTGGCTCCGGGAAGAAAATTTGCTTACTCAGTGGAGTGAAAAAGCTATAATGCGATTAGCAGAAGTGTTTCCAAGTCACGACTACCAGAATAGAAGTATTTGGAAGAAATACCTGACGCATACGAAATACGCTCTAGACTCTGATATTATTGATAAACATGGGGAATATAGGATCGATCTAGCAAGGAAGTTTGGAATGTGTCTGTATAGTGATGGACGATGGAATGAAGCCGAGAACTTGGATATGCTGGTGATGGAGACGAGGAAGAGGGTGTTGGGCCAGGAGCATCCAGACACGCTGACCAGCATAGCGAACCTGGCTTCGACATACCGGAACCAGGGCCGCTGGAATGAAGCCGAAAACTTGGATATACTAGTGATGGAGACGAGGAAGAGGGTATTAGGCCAGGAGCATCCAGACATACTGACTAGTATAGCGAACCTGGCCTCGACATACTTGAATCAGGGCCGCTGGAAGGAGGCGGAGGACTTGTTTGTGCTAGTGATAGAGACGAGGAAGAGGGTATTAGGCCAGGAGCATCCAGACACGCTGACCAGTATAGCGAACCTGGCCTCGATATACTTGAATCAGGGCCGCTGGAAGGAGGCGGAGGACTTGTTTATGCTGGTAATAGAGACGAGTTCGAAGGTGTTGGGCCAGGAGCATCCAAACACACTGACTAGCATGGCGAACCTGGCCGTTATATACCGGAAGCAAGGCCGCTGGAAGGAGGCGGAGGACTTGTTTATACTAGTGATAGAGACAAGGAAGAGGGTGTTAGGCCAGGAGCATCTAGGCACGCTAACTAGCATGTGGAACCTAGCCTCGATATACCAGAACCAGGGTCGCTGGAAAGAGGCGGAGGACTTGTTTATACTAGTGATAAAGACAATGAAGAGGGTGTTAGGCCAAGAGCATCCAGATACATTAACTAGCATAGCGAACCTAGCCTCGATATACTTGAATCAGGGCCGCTGGAAGGAGGCGGAGGACTTGTTTATGCTGGTAATAGAGACGAGTTCGAAGGCGTTAGGCCAGGAGCATCCAAACACACTGACTAGCATGGCGAACCTGGCCGTTATATACCGGAAGCAAGGCCGCTGGAAGGAGGCGGAGGACTTGTTTATACTAGTGATAGAGACAAGGAAGAGGGTGTTAGGCCAGGAGCATCTAGGCACGCTAACTAGCATGTGGAACCTAGCCTCGATATACCAGAACCAGGGTCGCTGGAAAGAGGCGGAGGACTTGTTTATACTAGTGATAAAGACAATGAAGAGGGTGTTAGGCCAAGAGCATCCAGATACATTAACTAGCATAGCGAACCTAGCCTCGATATACTTGAATCAGGGCCGCTAGAAGGAGGCGGAGGACTTGTTTATACTAGTAATAGAGACGAGTTCGAAGGCGTTAGGCTAGGAGCATCCAAACACACTAACTATCATAGCGAACCTGGCTTTGACATTTTAGAACCAGGGCCGGTGGAAGGAGACAGAGGACTTGGAAGTGCTAGTAATGGAGACGAGGAAGAGGGTATTAGGCCAGGAGCATCCAGACACGCTAACTAGTATGAATAACTTAGCTTTCACATAGAAGCTACTCGGCCGGCTAGAAAAATCTATTAAGCTCTTAGAAGAATGTGTGATGTTTTACAGTCAGGTTTTAGGCGCCGATCATCCTAATACTATAGCTTTCTCTATAATATTACTTAAATAGTAAACGGAGAGTCTTATAGGTTAGGATCTTAAAGTAATAATATAGTCTACTATTTAGAATATAAATAACTTACTATATTAATACTAAATATAGACTTCTAGTTATTCTCTATATTATATATATAACCTTTAGATATAAAGACCCTATATGTAATATACTTTATTATTATAATTAAGATTAGTTAAATTAAGTAGTTTACGAGCTAGGCTACATATAGCTAGACTCGATAGATAGACCGGCTCTAAGCGACATTTAATGTTTTAGCTACTATATAGAGGGGAAGGCGGTTATATAAGCGACTATACTTACTATTAGTATAATATCTATTATAATAACCGCCCTATATAGATAAGAACCTAAAGCCTTAACTTACTAACGATAGCTAATAGAGACATAGCGCTAAAAGAAGCGTTCTTTTTTTACTTAACGTCTAAAAAAGAGAACTTTACCTTTTAAGCTCTACTTCTAGCCACGGCCTTTAGTTCTAGCTCTAAGAGCTTAATAGTCTAGATCCTATCTATATATATAGTATTAGCCGAAATATAATCTTTATATAGTAGTAACCTATAGTATATAAAGTAATAAGCGACTTAGCTTTAGTATCTAGATTAAGCTTAACTTAATTCTACTTAATAGTTAAAACCTAACCTTAATAAGTATAAGGTATAGTTATACTACTAAAAACCTTATAATCCTATATAAAACTAATTTAAAATATTTTAATTTATACGAGATTTAGCTTTAAGGTTAATAAGCGTATATTATAGAGCTTAGAACAACTAGATCTTAGTAGTATAACCGTAGATCTAACTCTTATAGATAAGCTAGACAAGCTAGAGAAGTAGAAATAATAGTTATATAAACTTAATATATAGTATAATAGGTTGTTATATATAGTAATTTAAGTAGACGAAGTACTAAAGTTTATTTTCTTACTATTTTTAGTAGTAGAGATAAATAAGTTCACCTCTAAGAGTTATTAACTAAGCCTTAGACAATAATTAGACTAATAGAAGGGCCTAGTTTTATAGTAGTATAACTATAGTATATACGTAGCCTAAGAGTACTAGAACCGATAGCGTTCTAGTACTTAAATAAGGTTAGTATAGTTACTCTACCCCTAGGTTTATACTTATACCTTTAAGCTAGCTCGTATTTAGTACTAGCCTAATTATACTAGTATAGTATTCGAGCTAGCTTAGAAGTAGAGCTAGTAGCTTTAGGCTAGCCTACTTAGTATACTAGTACAAATAGGCGAGATTTGTTTGTAGGCTAGTAGTCTTAGTTTAAACCGTATATTATACCGGCCCTATTCTTGTCCTACCCTAAAATCATATAAATAACGAGAATAATTTATTTTCGCTACGTAGTACGTATACTAATTTAATAAGATACTCTTTATAATTCTATATTTTATTAATTTTATAGTATTTAAAAGAAAGTACTCTCGTGTAAAGCTCTATTAATCTTATATAAGGTTCTAATTAAAGACTTATTAGGTCGATAATTAACTCTTTAAATAATAATATAGTAGATTCCTCTCTTTAATCGTCTAACTATATTCTATTAATTAAATCTATCTATTCTAAGCTATATATATTTAACTAATAGAAATTTTAATTATAAGTGTAATTATTCTTCTAGTTAAAATTCTAGTTCCTATAGTCGTATCCTATTATCTAAGTGTGAACGGATAAGAGTTCGAAGATAATCTCTTAGCGTACTACTTCTAGACACTAATATATATTAGTATCTTTATAGCTCTAAGAGTATAGGATGATTTTTACCTATAATAAGTATCTTACCCCTCTCTTCTAATACTATCTATAGCTTTTAGATATACTTTCTAGCTATCTTATCTTAAAGGATATCTTTAAGGTTAGCCGTCCCTAGATAGATTATTATACGCTAGCTAAAAGACATCTTAGTAATACTATCTAATTCGATATATATTAAGATATAGAGAATCTATTCTAAGATTAGTTAAAACGGTAATACTAATACGATATATTACTTATATAACTATTATCTAGTATATCTTTATCTAGAGTATTATTTAATAGAAACTCTATAGCTAGACTAATGTCTATAACTATTAGCTATCGTTATATAATATTAGAAGAAGTTTACTAAGACTTTAAAGCTACTACACTAAATAAACTTAGCGCGTACGAGTTTTATAAGTCTAATAGCTATAAATAAGCTTACGAAGGTATAGTAGCTATATAGTAATACTAAAGCTTATTATAACTATAAGAATAGTCTTATACTCTACGACTAGTATACTAATACTATACGGTCCGCTAAAAAACAATCGACGAGGTACGAAGTCACGTATATTAAGCGTTCTATAACTAAAGAGTTCGCGGGTAAAGCCTCTTTATAACTAGATAAAGAGTTCTAATATATCTTACTTACCCTCGGCCTAGTTAGTTACTATAAAGAGATAGCTCTAAAAGATATACTAGCTAATAGAGAGGATCTATAAGTTAATATACTAACCTACTTTAATCTCGACTAGCCTTAATACTATAATCCGGATCTATACTATGTCGTTAAAGCGAGTAATATAGGCTCGAGGAAACTCGTAACTCTAGGTCTAATTCCGAAAGACTACGTAGCTATATTAGAAGATAAATAGTATAAAGACTACTCTTATAAAGATATATACGTAAAGCTACTAGAAGTAAGATATTAACGTAAGATATCGTATAGTAGTATAAGTTATTAGTACTACTAAATCTTAATATATACGAAGGAAGAGCTCGTATAATAGTTTATAGAGGGTTAGTATCGAGAGGAGGATTAAGAGAGGTAAGGCTAACTCGCTCTATAAGGGTTTTAAGATTAGTATTATAATCGTAAAGAAGTTAGGAGACTAACTACTACTCTATAGAGATTCTTAGGCACGCTTAAGAAGAAGCCTTTAGTACTATAAGCGATTACTACGAAGATATAAAGAAGTATAAGAATAAATAATACTATATCTACTAAATAATAGACGATTCTAAACGATTTTAAGAAGATACTAAAGAGATCTACGAGGAAGCTAAGATAGGGCCTAAGGTAGAGCGGTATTATATTAATTAAGGCTAGGTTCGTAGTACGAAGGCTAACTTTTATAGTAGTTAACTTCTAAAACTTAAGATAGTAGACATTTATAGCGATAAACGTAACGTATATAATAATACTCGCTAGAGTCTATAGTTTAAATAATAAATAACAGCGGAGTATCTATAGATATACTAGGTATTTAGATATTATAAGAATTATATATTAGACGAACTATAGAAAATATAAGCGAAAGGTAATTAAGAAGAACGTAGTAAAGATACTACTAACATATATTATATATATATAAACGGCCTCTATAAGAAGGTAGAGTAATAAACGTAAAGGGAGAGGCGGTTTAAGAAGAAGTAAATACCTAGAAGAGAATAAAGATAGGTGTAGTTAGAAAGTAAGAGAGTAAAGAAGAAGAAGAAAAGAGAAGAGGGAAGAAATAGAGAAAGAAACGAGAAAGTAGATAAGTCTACTAAAGATTTACTTTAGTATAGGTAAGGTAAAAGGATATTAACCTAGGAGTATATAGAAGGGTAGTATAAAACAAGTAGTAGAGTAGATATAGTAGCTAAAATTAGAAGCTACCTAACTAGTACGATTATACTAGAAATAATAACCTAGTTAAGAGGACGCGAGAAAGGATAATAAGAGTTAACTAAAGACCTAGAAATAGGATTAATCTAATATTTATAACTAAATAACCTTCTAGAGTAGCTAGCTAATCGTAACGAAGGAGGAGTAAAAGGTGTACTATAGAACCTACCTCTATAATAGTTAAGGTATTCTAATTAAGTAAACTTTCTAATATTAGTCTAAGTAAATAACTACGCGGTATAGGAATAATCTCTACGTACTAAGACCTTAGTCGAAAATATTAGACCTATTAGATCTTTATTTCGTATATAACGTCTTATTAACGCGTACTAAGAATGTTAGTATCTTATTCTTTAGATAAGTAAACTATATACATTCTATAATTCGTGTATAGACATAGCTAATATCGTATATAAAAGGAAAGTAATAGCGTCGTAATTAGAAGGCTAGCGAGCTAAATTATTTATACTAATTATACTATCGTCTTTAATATATTTCTATATTAGTTCTATTATAATTAAACTAAGTGCTCTTACGTCCCGAGGCTCTCTATCTCCTCGTACACTTTTATAGTATTACTAGTTAGCTATACTAGTTAATAGTAAACTCTATAGAACTATTATAGAACTAACTAATCTTAATATTACCTTATATACTAAGAAGAATACTTAAGTACTTAAGCGATTCGTGTTTAAATCTCTTACCTTTAAGATAAACTAAACCTCTAAGAACCTTAAGTACTCTAGAGTTAGCGAGTGTTCTATAATAGTAGTAACCGTATCTTATCTATTTAAAAATAGCTACTAAATAACACTTAGTAGAATACTTAGTACCTTTCACGATCTACTTAAGAGAGATCGGTAGGTACTTAAGGACGATATAGAGAGATACTTCTATTATAAAGGTATTAAGAACGAAGACTATATAATCGTACTTAATATATTAGTACCTATAGAGCGCCTTCCCTATATCTATAGAGTAAAACACTCTAATAATAACTAGTTTAGTATACGAAGCCCTTTATTATACTATAGTAATAGTACTATCGAGGTTAAGATCTAAGATCTTTTTATAGCTCTCCTATAGCGATTTATTTCGCGTTTCTAGAGTCGTCCGTTTACTAATTCTAGCTCGCTTAAGACTAGTTAACTTAATATTAGATATAAGTAGCTTATTATCCTCTAGAGATCGACATCTTTTCTTACTCGACTTACTTATAGGACTCTCTAGGAGTGTACTAAAGCTAGAGTAGTTAGACCGTCTAGGCTATTTGTTAGAAC
The DNA here is from genome assembly GCA_019669835.1 of Amylocarpus encephaloides. Lineage (NCBI taxonomy): Eukaryota > Fungi > Ascomycota > Leotiomycetes > Helotiales > Amylocarpus > Amylocarpus encephaloides. The sequence goes on from MU251537.1 coordinate 51,280, forward strand.
CCTCTAAAACTAGATAATATGTGATCCCGGCTTATGTCTTAAGGAGATTAAGAATCGTATAGGGTTAGGTCTATAAACTTATATTAATATAATATAAGACTAAGAGGTTTAGAGATAAGAGGATAGATGTCTATTAAGGTCGATCGTAAGAAGAGATCGAGAGTAAAACGAACGAGAGAGTAGGTGTAAGAACCGAGAAATAGACGTCTTATCGTATTTATAAGAAGAGTCTATATAGGAGCGAGAGTAGCGCTTTAGGACTACGTGAGCTTAATTAGAATAGTAGTAGTTTTAGGAGCTTAATCGTACTAATTTTTAGATAGTCTTAGAACCTATAATAGGAAATAGCTTCTATTATATCCCCTAGCCCTCTATATTACTTATATAATAAATATTATCTAGACTATCTCGAGTTGTGAACGGATATTACTAGATGCCGTAGTTGAGATTCGTAGATCGGGAAGAGAGGCTAATAACTAAGGGCCGGGAGAAGTATAGAGGCACGGCTCGTATTAGGCTTAAGATACTATATTTCCTACGAAGTAAGCCTTAGAAACTAGACCAGAAGAATATTAAGAAACTAAAGAAGTGTTTTAAGAAGGGGTAGTATAATCGAGTTATAAGAAATTATATTCTAGCTATAATTAATTAGTCTTAACTTACTAAGATACTATACGACTCTAGCGTCTCGGCTAAGACGCTACTAAATAATAATAATAGCCTCTACCTAACTCTTAAATTTTCTACGAGGTTCTAACTCTATTACCTTTATAGGTAATATCGTATTTAGGTCGTATAAGAGATCCTCACCCTAAGAGAAAGATAGTAGACGGTCGATCTCTACCTTACTAGTACGTGTATCTACTAGAGTTAACGTTACCCTAGAACTAATATAATTATATAGACGCTAACTATAAACTTAAGACCGTCTTAGTCGAGGAGTACTCGAACGAGAAGCCGCTAACCGCTAGCGAGATCTACTATAAGATCTCTTAGTACCGACGAGAGCGAGATATATATTCTAAAAGAAGATAGTAGAGCCGTCTATTAAAACATAAGACGCGATACCTTATAGGGCTCTTTTAATATCGCGAGCTTAAGACGGTATTCGATAATCTTCTAGAGTTATCTAGACTTTAGGGCGGAATGAGAATAAGTATACTAAACAAATTAATAAGTATAAACTTCTCTAAGGTGAGCCTTCTATCGAACGAGTAGGTATAACTCGCTTACTATAGAAATAGGTAGTCGTATACTATCTCGAATATATTAAAGATTTCTAGTCTTAGCTCTACGCTTATAATAAACAAGTAATAGAAATACTTAATAACGTTATAGTTAGGGCGGTAGAGCTTATAGCTCCTAGACATTCTAAATAAGATACTTAGATACTATATAGCTAGCTAGCTAGTAGCTAGATCTTTACTATATTTAGTCTATAAGACCGTAATATAATCTAGAATAAGTTACGTACTACTAACGGTCTCATCTTATCTCTCTTTACTCTATTTAAGGATCTTAAGTATCTATAAGCCTACGTAGATAGTATAAGACACTTAGTTAAGCCGGCTTCTAACTAGAGCTTATATATAATACTAGATAACAAGTACTTTAGAAGTATAGAGAACTAAGATCTAGCGTATCGGTAGCTATAGCTTTACGTTATAACATACTCTAGTAAGTTACCTACCTTATTAAAGAGAGACACGAAGAAAAATCGCCTAGCTAAAGCGGGAATCGCGAAGCCGGACGAAGTTGTTCTATCTAACTTCGCTGTACTCGCTAACTAGTTAGGCTTTTAGTCTAATTAGATCTCGGTATTAAAGTAACACTCGTCAGATAGAGAGATTACACGTGTTACTTTATTATATACACGAAAACTAGACCGCTATAAATACACTAGTAAGAGCCTCGAGTCTTATATTAAGTAGATCGTAAGATTATTTACGACTACTATAACCCTCTCGCTAGAGGAGTCTTCTCTGACCTTTATTAGCGATAATCCTACTACTATAGAGGTTCGATATAGGTTCCTAGATAAGAATACTTACGTATAGAATACTAAATCTCTTATTATCTCTAACCTTTACGTAGAAGTAGATAACTAGAGCGAGAGTATTATATTATTCTTTATACGTAGGTCTATATATTTTACATTTTTTAGTCGACTAAGCGAGACTAGTATAAAACGTTATACGAACCCTATACTATATACGAGCGGAGGGAAAAATATAGATCTATAATAGGAGCGGCTAGGTACTCTAGGCGGGAAAAGGAATATATCGAGATAAGAGCGCCTAGCCTCTTAAGAGAAGGCTAGGATTAAGTAGGAGAGGATAATATAAGACCTACGGGCGTAAAATAGACTATAGTAGGAGAGGTAGGTATTAGTAGAAAACGGTAATAATATATAAGAGGGGGGTGGCGCTTTATAACTAGTATAGAGAAATTAAAGGCGAGATACTTAAGTTGATCTTAAGAGAAGTATCGCTAATAGGCTTACTCGTATCTCTAAATATCCTAAGGATTAACTATAGAGTAGGCCACCTACGACTAACTTAGAAAGGCTCGTTAACTCTTACTAGGATCTAATTCGTATAGACGATATTAATTCGAGTACTTAAGAGTAACTATATAAATAGAATCTAAATAGATAGCTATAGATACTTCCTTTATCTAAGATATATATTAAGTTTAAAATTCACGAGTAAGACGCTTAGAAGACCGATCGAAGTCTTCTTATAGACTCTTCTAACCCGTCTAAAGTCGAGTAGGTAGTGAAAAAGTATATAAGAAAGGATATCCGGTCATTTAATAGCTCGTTAAACTTATTAGTCCCTAGAACTTACTTCTAAGCTACGATTACTAATAGGTCGAATACTATACTTCTAGTTTCTAAGAATAGTATCTAGGTAAATAATTAGCTTATAAAATTTATATCTAATACGATGTCTAATAGAAAGCTTTCAACTATAGTAAGAGTAAAGAGATATCGTTAATAATATATAAGAGCCTCTTTACTATAGTATTCTCTCTTAGCTACTACTTACATAGTCTATTAAGTTTTCTCGCTATGTATTAAGTACTTAGATATAGTAAAAACTAATAAAGAAAATTTGATCCGTCTTATCTTTATTACTCTATCGTTATAACACCCTTCCTAAACCTTTCCTATTATCGTTAACCTTAGATGAATTTGACCGCTCCGGATATTAACTAGAATGTATTAAGTGATTAAGATACGAATGACGAACCGTCATACTACTAATCAAATTGGGCTCAAACCTACAGCTATGGCTAAAGTTAAGATGTTTAGACTAGTTAGCACCTTATCAAATCCTGTTATCTACTCTCTCGTCCTGATCCTTCTTCTTTTGTTTACTTACTTATCTCTATCTCGTTGGTTATAGTAACGTCCATCCCTACGTGCCGGAAAACCTCACGTGCCGGAAAATTTAATAGGTACTCAGACTTTGTGCGTCGATAAAACTATATATAATGTAATTCCTCTTACGCTAGTTTAAAAATCCCTACCCCTTAGCTATTCTATGACACCCTTAGCATTTATTACAAAGAAATTATATCAATGTTGTCGCCGATATTACGGATTTTCAGAGACGTATGTTTTTCTATAAGAACAAACTTTTATATTATTGTCTTATGATTGAGCTCTCACGTCTCTTTACACCGTTAAGAAGGTCGTCCTCGAGCTCTCACATCCCTCAACCACACGAGAAGTCGTAGTCAGCCTTGTGGCTACTGTGGCGTGCAGATTAATTTATGATCGCCACGCTGTTTGGTACCTCGGGCTGAAACGAGCAAGGGGCTTGAGCAGCCCCGCACGGGCTCCGCGATATACAATACCCGTGAAAGCCTTAGGCAACAAGGCCATAGTGGCTAGCGCCCCTCTAAATGAAAGACGGCCGGAACTATGATTTTCCAGTATAATAACACGGATTGTTTCGTCCCTTCTCTCGTGAATTCATAGACATCTCACCACCTCAGACTTCCTCACTACATCGCCCATGTCGCTATCCATTCAACTCCTGCGTACGAAGATCGCTACCTCCCATCCAACTATTCATGCTGGAAAGGTAAGAATGAGTTTCGCTCATCGACGAGGGCACAATACGCGATGGATCTTTGGCCGGCATTAGCAAGCTTCTGCACATGCCTCTGTAGCTGTGGTATGCTTGTCTCGGTAAGTGTGCTCGTATCCTGTTTGATCAGGTTATGCAGCAACATAAGACCATCTGCTGTTACTGGCGTTATAGGCGTTTGGGGTACTTCATCTTGCTGATACAAACCTGCCTCCGTCTCGTTGGCCGTCTCATTGGCCCTCTGGACAGTCGAATGAGACGCAGGCTTTGGTGTTTTCCTCAGTACCCTGTCTGCGTTCAGCGGGAACAGTCCACAAGCCGCCCAAGCGGACGTGATATTTCTCTTCGTAAACGCCTTCTCCCTTGCAGAGTGGTACACCGAGGTAAAATGTTCTTTGCCAGTTGTGTTCACGCCTCCTCGATATAGTCGCTCAACCTCGTCTCGATAGGCATCCTTCAGAGGTGCAAAGACTCCGACGTCACAGGGCTGAAGTTTGTGGGTAGTATGTGAGGGGAGACGGCAGAGGGTAATATTGTTTTCAAAACAGAACTCCTAAGACCTCAAGGGTCTCATGCGTCCCAAACCCATCGGAAATTAATACTCGTGGCTTCTGCTTAGCTTATCCCTTGGTTTGGGGATCGAATATACGCTTGAGCCACTCAAAGTTAATCTTGAAGTCGGTGTATCCAGATTCGGTGCATGCATAGTGCCATCCAGGAGTAGGGAATATAGTCTAGTTACTTCGATAGGTAGTAGCTGGCCAAATGATCATTGGTAATAAAGACCTACCGTCTCCACTAATACACTCTATGGCAGTCACCGTGGTTCGCTTGACGTCTGCGCCTCTGTAGTCTCGTCGATCGTCTTTACTTACGAGGACCTTGACAGAGTTGAGCATGCATAGCATGACTCCTATCTCGTCTATATTATACACATTCTATGGCAAGATGTCCGGATCGTTCAAGACCTTCCCGATTACCTCAAACCAGTGTATTATCTTATCATATATATTATTCTTATAGCGTTTCCAGTCTATCGCCTTCATTCGTCGTGATTTAAGTGCTAGATGACGCTTCTAGAAGGCTTGAGCCCAGTTCTTATTCGGAGGCTTAATCGCTTTCTCCGTTATAGAACGGCTTCGAGCGATACTAAAGGCGAGGGACGGCAGATACTTGATTCGCACAGGATTTCCGAGGTCAGCTATTTGTTTCAAATAAGTTTCGAGGGCTTTCTCCTCTAATAGAGTAAGATATTGTTGGCCTTAGGCCTTTTCTTCTCTCGAGGGCCGCCCATGATCACGATAATAAAGGGTAGTCAGAGGGACTCCACTGCGTTTTGATCTGGCATCGTACGTTTGAGGTTCTCCTGGCAGAGAGGCCTCTACAAGGGCTTTACTGGCGCAGTCGCACATGAGTCTTTGGCGGTGGTAGTAGAGATGATGCGGGAGCTTGACAGACGCACGCCAAACGACACGAAGCCACGAGGCTGCTGCAAAAAATGTTCAACGCAATATGCTTCACGTGACCTGGGCACAACAGAGCTAAAAATAACCATGGTTGGAATATCGTGCCCGCAGGAATGCTCACTCCAACCTGAGACATTGAAATAGGTATTTCAGGGGGAGGTGCAAATTTGCAAGACTTAACTCTATTATAGGGAGTAGTTATTGTGTGCATATCATGTCTCCGGGGAGAAACAACTTGTACGAAACACGCCATGTACCTACTGCTTGAGCACCTTTGGCCCTGCTGAAGCTCAAAAGACATCGCCATTTCAATCAAGGACGATTAAATCTACCTTAATCACAATATCACATGCTTAATTCCCTCCAAAGCTTGTCCCGCTGACTCCTCCGTTGATGTTTCCAGCTTGGAAGCCCTTGTTGTTAGCACCGAAGCTCACAGTGACTAAACCGGTCTAAGTTCCCGCCGCTTTCGCAAGAGCTTCTTCCTGCGACTTGGACAGCAGCTCAGTCAACAGCTTCTGCGACGCTTTCACGCCTTTCAATTCCTCCTAAAGTTGTCGCAACACCTCATCCTTTCCTTGACTAGATCCAGCCCCATCATCATCATCATCACTACTGAGGCTCAGCTCTTCCAGCTTCGTCTCAACCACCACCAGCTGTCGATCTGCTGTAGTGATGGCACCTTAAACTTCCCCCTGCTTTATAGATATTGTCTTCTTTATTTCCTCCGTGATATAACTATTGCGGACAGAACTATACCTGCAGAAGGGTTAGTCCTGGAACAAGCGGCAGAACCAGAGCTGCTTACAGGGTTACAACACCAACAATGAGATTGATAGCAAGCTTGCAGTTTTGAAGCTGCTCCGACATGGCCTTGGCTTGGTCTTTCTTAAAATATCCCACATTTGCTCGGTCCAGCCATATCAGCTTTCCTTCTAAGTGTCTCGTCCACTTTTGTAAATCGGCTCTAAAGAGGTTGCAAGCTTGGGTATAGCTGATGATAGTCGCCTTTGATTGTGTTGCTATATTTTGGCCAAGTGACTCCCAATCTCCTTCCTCTACTCCTTTGAGCAGTTCGAGTGTCGTATGAACCGACTAGACGTCATCAGTCAGACGTTTAATGGTTTTAGGTGCGTCGTTGAGCTGCTGCAGATCCCCTAGAAGTAGTCGTGTGCCATGCAAGGCAGGTACGATAATACCGGCGACACTCGCGGTAATGCTAAGAGGATCCGCCATTTGTGTTTGTTGATAATAAGAGTAAGTGAGCCTTCAACGAAGGTCTTACCATGAGCTGAGGCTGAGGGGTTGGAAGCGCCGACTAATCTGGTTGGGGGTTAGCCGCCGTCGCTGCGGCTAAAGCATGCCAACGACATCGAGGCAGACAGCTGCTACCAACAATCCGTAGCAAAACCTCTACTGTAATGGCATCCACAATATCTTTTCGCGAGGGTAACTCCGGTTTCCAAGCTGGGATAATCAACGGTCCAGTCGATACCTACTTCCATCACCATGCCCCTCCTGGTAAGTCGCACAGGCCTAAGCTGACCCCGCGCTACTGACGTCCCTACCCGCAGAGCGACCAGAGACTCCACCGAACCCGTCGATCGTCATACCTTTCAGTCGCGACACCGATTTCGTCGAGCGAGGGGTACTTGATCAGATTCACCAGAAATGCGCTGTCTCAGGATCTCGAATCGCCCTTGTTGGCTTAGGCGGCGTCGGGTAAGCACAAATGCTTTCGTTGATTCGTATTGCTGACCGCTAACTTATAAAGCAAATCGCAACTCGCCATCGAATACGCCTACCGAACTCGAGACCGCTCGCCAGATACGTGGGTATTCTGGGTTCACGCGAGCAATGCTGCCCGGCTTGAAAAGAGCTTTCGAGACATCGCAAACCGTGTCAAGGTCCCGGGGCGGCGGAACCTAACGGCCAACATTTTCCAGCTTGTGCACGACTGGCTATGTGACGAAAAGAAAGGGAAGTGGGTTTTCATACTTGATAATGTGGATGATGCTGGGTTCCTTGTCGAGGCTCCAAACAGTAATCAGGATGGGCACACGAACAGCAGAGGAAGTGAGAAGGTCGAACGGCTTGTGGAATACCTGCCGCAGCGTCCACATGGATCAATTCTCATGACAACACGAAGCAAAAGCGCTGCTCTGAAGGTAGCTGAATCGCGCGACATTATTGTAGTTGAACCGATGAACAGGTCAGATGGGCTGGCACTATTTAAGAAGAAGCTAGGATGGCACGACGACAGTGAGGATGCTAATGAGCTTGCTGCGGTACTCAATTATATGCCTCTCGCCATTGTCCAAGCTACTACATATATCTCCCAAAGGTTACCGCGCTATACTGTACGCCAGTATCTCCAGGACTTTCGGAAGAGCGATAGTAAGAGAACAAGTCTACTTAATTGCGATGGCGGACAGCTCCGTCGAGATAGTGAGGCAAAGAATTCCATTATTATTGTATGGCAGATATCGTTTGAGTACATTCTTGACATACGACTAACAGCTGCTGATTTATTATCGCTTATAAGCTTTTTTGATCGGCACGGAATCCCTGAGATTTTACTTCGATGTCGACAGGGGCAGTCACAGTACAACCAGGAAAACAAGCTCAATGACAAACATCGATTCGAAGACGATTTATTGGTCTTGCGAAATTATTCGTTCATCTCTGTCAACGCCAATAGCACGACGTTTGAAATGCACGGACTAGTACAGCTAGCAACGCGAAACTGGCTTAAAGCTCACGGGCAGATAGAGAGGTGGAAGCGGGAATTTATCAGGAATCTTGACGCAGAGCTTCCGACGGGAGAATACGAGAATTGGGAAAAATGTCAGGCACTTTTCCCACACGCACAATTGGCAATAGCACAGAAGCCAGAGGAATCAGACTCATTAAGGGAGTGGGCTTCAATACTGTATAAAGCAGCGTGGTACGCATGGAGAATGGGGAAAGGCGTAGAAGCGGAGAACATGTCAATTCACGCAATGAAAGTTCGCAAGCAGATTCTCGGTAATGAGCATAATGATACGCTTAGTGGGATGGCAATGGCGGGCTTGGCGTATAAGCTGAATGGCCGATGGGATGCTGCTAAAGAGCTGGAGGTGCAAGTCATGGAGACTCGTAAGTCGAAGCTCGGTGTGGACCACCCAGACACGCTGGCAAGTATAAGCAACCTGGCATCCACGTACCGGAACCAAGGTCGGTGGGATAATGCTGAGAAACTAGAGGTGCAAGTCCTAGAAACTCGCAAGACAAAGCTTGATATAGATCACCCAGATACGCTATCAAGCATAGCTAACCTGGCATTGATATACCAGAAGCGAGGCCGTTAGGATAAGGCTAAAAAGCTATTTTTGCAAGTAATAGAGACTCGCAAGACGAAGCTCGGTGTAGATCACCCAGATACGCTGGCGAGTATGAGCGGCTTGGCATCGACGTACGGGTATCAAGGCCGGTGGGATGAGGCTAAAAAGCTGGAAGTGCAAGTCCTGGAGACTCGCAAGACGAAGCTCGGTATGGAGCACCCAGACACGCTAGTGACTATGGGCAATCTAGCATCGACGTACAAGTATCAAGGCCGGTGGGATGAGGCTAAAAAGCTGGAGGTACAAGTCCTGGAGACTCGCAAGACGAAGCTTGGTGTGGAGCACCCGGACACGCTAGTGACTATGGGCAATCTGGCAGTGACGTATAAGTATCAAGGCCGGTGGGATAATGCTGAGAAACTAGAAGTACAAGTGATGAAGACTCGCAAGATGAAGCTCGGAGCGGACCACCCAGATACGCTGGCGAGTATGAGCGGCTTGGCATCGACGTACTGGTATCAAGGCCGGTGGGATGGGGCTGAAAAGCTGTTTTTGCAAGTGATGGAGACTCGCAAGACAAAGCTCGGTATAGATCACCCAGATACGCTGTCGAGCATGGGCAATTTGGCGCTCACTTGGAAGAGAAGGGGTAAAGAAGCTGAAGCTGTAAGACTTCTGGAAGAATGTGTACGAGTTCAGAACCGTGTCCTAGGACCTACTCATCCAGATTCTATTTCATCCCGTAGAGCTTTGGATACATGGAAGGCTAAGCAAGAGGTTGTTGTTAGCTCAAAGTGTATTGTAACATAAACATTCGTAATAAGCTGACAATTTTGAAAGTATCAGTACTCAGCGTGAGTGTGTGATGTTGAGCTTCCAAGTGAAGCACCTCTGCCAACATCGAATGACTCCTGGCAAAGTGTCACGTGCGGATCTGTAGTAGGATTATTCCTTACAGTTCCCCACCAAGATTATCATTCGCTTCGATCCGAGGTACCGACCCGCGTGGCAATTTTGCATAAATCTGCACGCCACAGCCGCCACAAGGCTGTCAACGATCTCCCTCGTTGTGGAAAGGCTAAAGCACTCGACTAAGACCCTTTGATGGGGGTTGAGGATAGTACAAGCTCAGTGGTACAGCTCTGGTATAGGAAGGCTGTCATGATATGAAAGGAGCCCCTTTGTAAATCAAACGAAAGGCGACGACGGGCACGCAATTTTTCCAGCCGGACGCAGTTTAGGATGTTTGGTAGTGGCTACTGCATACAGGCAACAAAAAATAATTAGCGGTATTGCGTTGTGCATAGATATAATAATGCTTAAAGTCAATGTACCGGCTAAATTTTCCGGCACGCAGGGATGGACGTTATATCCAAGGTTGAGAACCTGGGGTTGTAGTCCCATAGAAGTCCCGAATATAGTACTTGTGATTGTTTAGTTGAATTTTAGTTACCTTTTTGGTTGAAAGGCACACGAGGATCACGATACGCTAAAATTTTAAGATACGGAATGTTTGATATAAATTTAATATCTAACTTAGATGATGCCCTTAACTATGTACTTAGATACTTCTAATAATGTAAATTAAGTCGAGCCTCTTCTCTAAAAGTTCTTAGTTAACTATTACTATTTACGCTACTACTTTCTAGGGAGGTACTAGAGATGTTATAGATAAATAACGTGGTAGTGTACCCTGCTCCGGATTCCGATCCACCTACTCTAGCTCCCTAGGGTGGTCTTCTTTAACTATAGGTTAGAAGTATAGTAGTAACCTTTAGAGAAACTTCCTCCTCTTTTCTTTAGCGCCTATCTTTTACTCCTAGTATCGATCTACGGATTCTTAGTTAGTAAAAATAATAATACTATATATATTAAATATTTATAGCTAATAAGTTTAGTACGTCTAACGTATATAGTTATATAGGTAGATAAAAGCGATAGAAGGAAAGCTATTTATATATACTAAAAATAACTATTACTACTAGTAGCTAACGCTATAGTTATATATAGTCTCTTAATATATACTATTAGTTACTATTATATCTATAACTACTCGAAAGAGGCGTTTATTTTCGCTAAGACGTATAGACTAAAATCTATTCTCTCTTAATTTTAATTAGGGCTTTTTTTGTTTTATTCCGGCTTAGGAGGCTCTAAAGATACTAGAGGATAGATATTTATTTAAGACTAAGTTCTATCTTAACTAGTATTTAAAGATAAAGAGCGAAGATTAGAATTTTTAAGAAATTATAGAAGCTATTTATACGTCTTAAGTTACTTAGGTCGATATAAAATTCTAGTATTAATCTCTTACTAGATTAGTGTCTATAAGCGAAACTCTAAATCTAACCTCTTAAAAACTACTTTACTTTCTACTATAAGCCTTTTAGTAGCTAAATATCGTCGACACATAGTCTTACTCTACTATAATCTAATAAATAAATGTTTAGAAATTATATCTCTAAAGTAATTATAATTACTAACTAGTAATAATAGCTACTATACTTTATAGCTCTAATAATACTAAAGTAAGAAGGTAAAGACTTATTATAAACACTTATAAGCGTATTTTAAGATACGAATCTTAGAATAGTAGGTTTCTCTTTTATTTAGAATAAGACGACCTAATTCTATCTCTTTTAAATTATAGACTTCTAGAATATAGAGATATAAGATAATACTTCGACGAACGCTATTAGTAAGAAAGTTATTCTTACTTTACTTTAATATACGATAAGGCTTTACGAAGATAAAATATATATAAAGGTAGCTGTGAATCTTATTAAAAGTAATTATACTTAAGTAATTTTAAGTCTTAGGATCTAAGACGTTCTTTACTAGGTTACCTATTAATAGTATATATAATATATAAGGTCTAATAAGTCGAAAGATAGAAACACTAAGAGCTATTTATAAAGAGTAGACCTATTCTCTACTATACGAAAAAATAAGACCTAGTAACTAAACTACTAGGCGATAATATTTAAGTATATTTCGTCTTTATATATCTTCTATAGTACTATATTATAGAATACTTTTAATATCTCTAAGATTAACGAGTAGTTTATGTTTTATAACTACGTAACGCTTTTAAGGGCCTTTAATTATTATAAGAAATCTTAGCTTATTATACTTCTTTCTAACATCTTTAAGTAGAAAGGCTAGAACTCTTATAGTAGTACTATTAGAGATAGATTACTCGCGCCTAACTATAGTACTACGAAAGAGGTAAACTATAATACCTCCTCTAATAGATTAAGAGTAATATCGCTACTCTAGACTACTAGAGGCGTTAATATATCGTACGATAAACCTATCTTACTTAAGTCGATAAAATCTCTCTAGTTAAGTCTCTCTTAGGAACTAGGAGAACCGTCTTATTTAATTACCGACGAAGGAGTACTACTCCCCCTAGGCTAGGCTAGTACTAGAGAATAAAATAAAGTAAGAGGTCTTAGCTAGAAGTCGAAAATTAGGGCTTCGAACGTAGACTACGAGTTACTTAGACTAATAAATAAAGTCTTAGATTTCGAAAAATAGATAGATCTTCTTTAGAAAAGATTAACTTTAGTTAGAGCTACTACTCTTAAGACACTCTATAGGTTTTAGGATTAAACTATGTCTTATAAAGTAAAGAGATCTATTAGAATAAAAATTAAAAGAAGAGATTCTAGTAATTATTATAAATAGTAGAAAGATAGACTACTATTACTATCTAGTAATATTATAGACAGCGATTAGAACCTTCTAGAAAGTAGTAATAATAGTAAGAGTATCTTTCGATTTAGTTCGAACGTCTATAATAATTCTATAAATAGTAAAATACTATTAACTCTTTAAGAGGTTATAGATAAGAAGTACTATTATTATATGTTCTCTACCTAGCTTACCTTCTTCTCTATAAGTTCCTAGTATCTTCTATTAGCTAATAAAGATAGTTAATAGCGGTCGAACGTATTAGAGCCTAGTAAGTAGATAAGAGGCTACTAGAATAAAACTAAGCTCCTAATAATTCCTAAAGAACTAAAGGGACAGCTAAAGGTAAAGAATAGGTATAATAGACCTAGAATAGTACTTAAGATATTAGATATATCGTACTCTAAGCTACCTTATACCTCTTATAGCTAATAAACTAGTTAAGATAAAAAAACCCTCTAATAATAACCTAGGTTATAAGTAGAGTATAATTAGAGAAAGAGCTAATAAAGAATATAAGATTCTAGTTAATTCCCTATTTACGAGATCGTAATAACTTAAAGTATATTATTAGAGCTAATCTTTTCCGAAGCTATATCTAACTATATTTACTTAGGGCTTTACTAGTAGTATTTATATAGAGAATAAATACTTATAAAGAAAGTTTTAGCGATTTTATATAGAAACTATTTTCTCTACTTATGTTTTCACATTTAGAAATAAACTAGAATAGAAACCCGATCTAATAAGAATTATTAAGAATAATAATTAATATAAATATTAACTAGGTATTCTTAAATTAAACTATAAATTAATACTTAAAATATACTATCTCTTAAATAGATTTTAATAGTAAAGATCTTTAGGTCTAGAATAGATATTAGACTAGGGCTTTAATAAGTAAAATGTTCTAATCTTTATATAGCTTAATAGAGTTCTTTATAACTATAAGTAGAGATTAAAATATAACTAGTATAAGTAGTAGTAGTAAGATAGTTAGCTAGTTAGAGTACGTAGAATAGGGTTTAATCTACTACTATATATATTTAGGGCCGCTTATATATATACTAAGTAACGCTATATATATTTAGATTACTAATCGTAGATTTTATTTATAGTTATATAGAGATGTTTCTACCTATAGCTAATACTATTCGCTATCGCGCTTATTAAGCTATTCTAGCTAGCTACTACTTATATACTACGCTTAATCGTAGCGCTACTAAACCTTCTAAGCTAATTTAGTAATAGTAGCTTTTTAATTCCCTTTATAACTAGTACTTCTTCTTACTTCTTTAAGTATTCTAGGATACTAAACCTAAAATAATAGCTACTAGAGTTCTCTAAGATACCTAAAAAGTCTAAGAACGAGTCGTAATTAATAATATCTATTCGAGACGAAAGAATATTTAATATAAAGTTTCTCTTAGATTATCTCTACTCTAGAATAATTAAGATAATTCTTTTACTATATATCTTTACTATATTTCTTTAGCTACTATAGTTACTACCTTTATAGATTACTTAAAGCGTCTATTAAATAGTAAGACTCTTACTCTTAGTATATGTCTCTGTTTAATATTAAGTAGTAATACTAAAATATATAGTATCTAGTAATTCGAGCTAGAATGTTCGTAGCTTATTAAACGACCTTAGACCTAATCTAACACGTATTAAGATATTAACTTCTACGGTCTAGTAGACGCTTCTATTATATAGGTACGTAAAATCCCTAAGAAAGAAATAGAATAAATTTATCTTAATACCCTCTAGAAAGCTAAAGTCGTATAGTATATAGAAGCTAGTAGTATATAAAAGGTTAGTATTCTAAACTATTATAGAAGTTTGTTTTAATATAGTAGAAATAGAGAACCTAAGCCACTTAGCGAACTAAGATAGCTAGGAAGAAATATCGTATATATAATACCTAAGACTATAATATCTATGATAGTAAAACATATACTTATAGAAAGAGTCGTACTAGAAGCTTAAGCTCCTAGGATAATACTAAAGCTAGACCTTTTATACCCTTTATACCTTCTATTATTAATTTCTCTACTAAAGTATATATTATTACTAGTCTATTTTCCTATAAAATCTAGAATATCCTAGACTCTTTAACTAACGAATTATCTCTAGACTAAGGTGAAATATCTAAAATAGACCTTTAAAACTACGTAGACATTAAATTAAATCCTAGCCCTACTCTACTATATACTAAAACGCCTCTAAATACCTCTTAGATCGCTTTTCTACTATCTTATAGAAACTTAAAGGGTTTCTTAAATAATTAAGAGGTGATTTTTAAAGTTAGTAAAGCGCTATCAGGCCTTTAGAAGCTAGGAAAAGAGTATAAGAAATGTTAGAATAGCTTAATATTAATAGAGAAAGCCTCTACTAATACGACTAAGTTATTAATATAACCTTAGAGTAATAATATCTCTAGTATAATATTATTTATAATTAAGCGACTACTAATTATAGATTTACTTAATAAGACCGGGTTCGACGAATATATAAAACTATTATAGCTAACTACGATAATAATTACGTCTAGTAAACGACCGGTTATAGATATAGGTCTAGAAAACTTATAAGATAAAATACCTATAGGTCTTTAGTTATATATTAAACGCTCGACGTCTTCTAGAAGAGAACTCTTAAAGATTACGTTACACCTAGAGACCTTATCTTACGACTAAGTAAGCGAAGCTTTAGAACTAGCTATAATACGTACTTTTAATAATAAGTCGGCTTCTAAACTAAGAAATAATAGAATACTACTAGAAGAAAAATTCGTTTCTTATAGACTTACTATAGTAGGAAAGATTCTTATAATAAAGAGTGATATACTAAATTTAATAGTTATACTATCTATTAATTCTCTCTTATTATAAAACGTACCTAACTTCTTTCGCTTCTACTTATAGATCGTAGGCGTTAGTAAGATATTAGTACTTTACTTCGGTTTACTAGATATAACGTAGTAGAGTTATTAGACCTAGAAAATCTCTTATAGTAATATAAAGGCCTTTTACGCTCTTAAATAGACTATCTAGGATTATTTCTATATATTCTTAAGAAGAGGCCTAGAGTCGGTAGTCTTTAGAGTAGTAGTTACTACCTCTACTCGTAAAGTTATAGATTATATAGTAACTATCTCTAGTAAGACTAAATATAATAGGGCGTTAGTATCTTAGAGCGGACCTATATACTAAAAACTAGTAGTAATTAATTTAAAGCTAGAGTATCTCCCTTTATTATCTTAGATAACTATGTTTAGTCCTTAAATATTAAACTTCTAGAAGGCCTTACTTATAGGATTCTAATTAACACTTTAGGGTAGTAATATACTTATAGTAAGATAGAATAAATTTTTTATTATAAAATTTCTAACGACTTCTACTAGAAACTCTACTTATAAAATGTTACGTAATAGATTACTCTCTTTATAAATCGTACTAATATCTTAGTATTAATATCTATTATTAATTCGGCGAGCTACGACCTTTAGGTAGGAAAAATAGATTAGAAAGACGTCTTTAGCTATCTAAATCGTAGTTTATATCTAAGAAAACAAGTATAGTTAATTTAGTCGTTCTTATAGTAAGAGTATTCTACTCTTAGAGGTTATAGTAATAGATTTCTTTACCTAGTTCGCCTATAACACAGGTTATACTTACTTATCTAGATCGTTAGAATTAAAGTTTATCTTAAAGAATATACTATCTAAATTAAAGTTAGCTAGGATTAAAAGAGGGGACGAGGCGAGTTTTTAGTTTATAAAAGAGAATATTAAGTCGTACTTTAAGCGTACTAAGACTCTAATACTCGAGTTAACTAAGTTTACTATTCTAGTTATAGTTTCTAGATAGACGGTTAAGCGACTAAGTAATAAGTAAATAACTAACATAAAATTAGACACGATAGACTTAGATTATTCTATATTTAACTAGAGTTAAAGAATAATTATACGAATATTTAATACTTATTCTACTTATATTTTTATATATTAATAATTAGAATAAACCCTACTATTATTATACTCTATAAAATTACTCTATATCTACGAGTAAGTAAACTAGTATTTATACTCTATACTATAAATTATTAATCTAGTATATCTTCTCTAAATTAATCTATTAGTTATCCTATCTAGTAAGAAAATAGTCTATTCTCGTAGCTCTAGCGATAAAGTACTATAAGTTACTATTATACTACTTTCTATCTACTTTATATTTTAATAAGCTAGGAATTAGTCTTTAAACTCTAGTTAGCTAAATACTACTTCTAGTACTATAACTACATTTTTAGGTGTGTTTAGTTAAAATTATAGTACTACTCTTTAATTATATTTTCTTCTAATCTAAATATATTATCTCTATTCGTCTAATTCCTATATTCTCTCTAATCTTTTAAACTATAATTCTAAAGATAGATAAGTTAAAATAGTAACTATTTTAAGACTAGTAGCTAAGAATAAGTAGTTTTAAGTAAATATATAAGAGTTCTAAGTATTTAATTATAGTCTTTCTATTAGTAATAGAGACTAGAATCTATAGAGCTTACGATATAATATATTTCTAGACATATCTACTTTACGATAATAAGAGAGTAATAAGGTACTTAGAAATATTAAAAAAGAGTAGTAACTATATTAATAGGGCCCTAGGCTCTTTTAAGCCTAGTATAATACTTACGTACTATATATATTAAGATTAACTAAAGAGAATAGACTAGTACTAAGTACTCTTACGTTATAGTTTTAAGTATAATCGAATTTATAAATAAAAGCTCTATAGATTTTAACTTTATCTCGACTATTATAAGTATTTAATAACCTACTACTTTTTATAGATCTCTATTAAGATACGACTTTATATATATTAGTTCTTACTTCTCGATCGACCTATACTAGCTCGATATAAGAAGTCTAGTCTTATAAGCGATAATAGTAGAGTATATATAATAATTCTCTATATTAACTATTAGATCTATAATAAAGCTATAGGTCTTCTCTATAGTACTAGAGTCTTCTCTATTAAGTTATATAGAGACTATTTAAGTATATATAACTTAACTTAGAACTTTACGTAAAATAGATTTTATAGCTATAACTACTATAGATTAGAAGATTATTAGTTATAGTAGATAATTCTTAGGCTATATAGTCTTATTATAGTAAGGTAGAGGCGACGTATTCTTAGAGAAGTATTAAATTTAGCTAATATACCTACGATTTATAGTAATTAATTACGTACTAAGTCTCTAATTTTTAATATAAATGTACTAATTAAGCCCGTCTAGAATCTTCTATTTAGTAAAAGATACTTTAATATAATCTAATCTTTTTATATCGAGATTATACTCTTCTATCTAAGTACTTAGTAGTTACTAACCTTAGATACTACGAGCTAAAAGACTACTATATTAAAGCTTCTCGACTACTACGATTATCTACATAGACTAATTATAAGGCTTTAAATTATTTCGAGGCCTATTACTCGCCTAGAAATTATTATTAAATTTTATAACGTCTATATAAATAAAAGAGACGCCTTTTCTATTACTTAGTTCTTAATACGACTCTTTAGGCGCCTTTATAATATTACTAAGCTAAGTCTTCTCTTAATTATAATATAATACTCCTAGAGTAAAATAGAACTTCTAACCTTAGACTAAGATTCTAGTCCTATAGGTAGGAAGTTTACTATTTACCTTATATACTTATTTAAATATATGTCTAGCTCTTAACTACCGCCTAAGCTACTAGTCTTTAAGGCGTACTAGTAGCTTTAGGAACTTCTCTCTTATATAAAAGTATACTATTATTATAGAGATTCGAAGATTAAAGAAATCACACACTTACTCTATACTATAAGACTTACGAGAGAGAACGAAGATCTTACGTACTTTAGAAAAGTTTAAAATTATATAGTTAATATCTAGTCTAATTATTTAAATTAATAGGCGGAGTTTTAAGCTAATATAACACTTTCGATTAATACTATCTATAGTATAGTCTAAAATAGTTCTTAAAGAAGTTATATATAGAAGATTTTAGTAGTTAAGAAGTTCTCTTTATAGAGTAGGAGGGATTTACGTATCTAACCTTAGAGAAAGATAGGTAATTACTACTTTCTAAAGTAATCGTAAAGTAGAAATAAAATAAATCTAGGAATAAATATAACTTATTAAAATCTTTACTTTACTTAAGTTAAATCCTCTTTAGTCGAAGTAGACTAATCTAATTTTAGGTTCTATATAATTATACTACTTAACTACTATATTAGAATAGAGAAACTACTTACTATTTAAGAACTATTTACTTTTAATAAAAATTATAAATAATTTAGAGCTTAATAGGTTAGTTATAAACTTATATAATTAATCTAAAGTAATACTCTAAGTAATAGATAATATAGCCCTTAGAATAAAAACATAAGATGTAATAAAAGGTATAGTAGTAAAAATAGTAGCTTATTTAAAGGATATAAAAGTATAATAGTAGAACTAGCTACTCTTTAAAGAATATAAAGGTATAATAGTAAAATTAGCTACTTTTTTAAAGAATATAAAAGTGTAGTAGTAGAATTAGCTACTCTTTTAAAGAATATAAAAGTGTAATAGTAGAAACGACTACTTATTAGAAAAGGTATAGTAGTAAAAATAGCTACTTATAGAATTAGCTACTTATTAAAAAAGGTATAGTAGTAGAATTAGCTACTCTTTTAAAGAAGGTAAAAGTGTAATAGTAGAAACGACTACTTATTAAAAAAGGTATAATAGTAGAATTAGCTACTCTTTTAAAGGATATAAAAGTATAATAGTAGAATTAGCTACTTATTAAAAGAGATAAAGTATAATAGTAGAAAGAACTACTTATTAAAAATAATATAACGTCTTACCCTACCCTTTCGACCACCCCTACCTTCTAACCACCTTACTTAATTCTAGTACTTTCTATTTAAGACTTAATAACTCTATATTATCTTAACTTCTATATATAAAACTATAGAATTAGAATCTCCTTCTAATTCTAATTCTATAGATATAATTTAACGATCTCTAGCTATAATTTAAGTCTCTCGTATAGTACGTATTATTATAAACTTAGAATTTAAACTAGTTTAGACTTTCCTTCTTTTCTTTAGTCTTAACTACTCTAATCTCTCTTCTAGCTCTCTAATTCTTATATTTACCTTCTCTAATTTATAATCCTTTTTATTAATTTCTTTTATAATCTTCCTAAAAAGTAAAC
>MU251538.1:0-70945 GCA_019669835.1 Amylocarpus encephaloides
AGAGGCCATGGACCTATTTGCGAAGGGTACAGCCAAGGTTATGTAGGAAAACATACTTTTAAGGACAGAGCTTGAAAGGGTCCAAAAGGCTAATACTGAACTAAGCCGTCGCCCCGTACAAAGCGACAGTTAATCCAGCAAGGAGGAACCCTAGATCTATAAGATATCTAAGAGTTAGAGACTCAGGCCGATGTTCAGAGCCAAATTCTTAAGGAAGAAGGCCAAAGTAGAGGAAAGAAGAGACAGGGTGAATCACATAATCGGCGCTATGGAGGCTGTGGACAGGCTAGTCATAATAAACGAACCTGCCAGGGTAGTAGAGCTGCTTCGTACGATTTAGAATATGTATTGTAGTAGTAATTTGAAGCTCTAGTTGTAATTTTATCTATAGTTGTATAATAGAGAGTTGGGTTGGGTGGCCCACTCGCTTAGGTGGCCCACTCGCTTGTGCCGCACGTTATTACTCGTACTAACTATATGTAAATCTAGTTGGTCGGTATATCACCTAGATAAAAAACATAACTACTAATATACCGCAGCATATCCATAGTATCACCTATCACGGTCCAACGTGGCAACGGGCGTCACTTTGTAAGTGAAATCTTTTACTTATCATGTTGTGATATGATGATTGTGATTGTCTTTACTGTGCGAGGTGCGTTATCCTAATATAGGCAGCAGACACGCTTTGCGCTAGTCCCGATTAGACTAATTCTTTACATGCATAAGAAGTGAATTACCCTTTGTTCCACCAACAATAACTTTCCACTCTAACTAATTATATAAATAGACCTATATTGCCGAATATGCCTCGGTGATAAATATAATACTACTATTTTAACCCTCTCGCTTGGTCCAACGTATATAATATATCTCTTTTCCTATATCATATGATTAACTTCAACTTGTGTATAACAGCGTAGAGTAACTACTACTAGGAGAGCTGTTAATCATGTCACTTGTATGAAATGAATAAAATCCCTTAAAATACTATAAGAGCCTCCGTCCCAATCCTCTTTTCTTAGACCAACCAGCCTTCGCCAACGAAGAATCAACACAACCACCATCTGCCGACGCCAAAATGCAATCAAACTCTTCCTCTGGCAACGACATCGAAGTCCTCGCCAACAGGATTAAAAGCTTACAAACCACCCAGAAAGTCAACTTCAACGTCCTCCCCGCCGAAGTGCGCGAAAAAATCTGGCTCTTCGCCCGCCCAGATCCCCGAGAAATCCAACTTCACTGCCGCGAGTGCCTCGAAAATCCTACGGGAAATCCCTGCCACACCCTGAAGGATAAAGCGGTCACCACCCACGTGGTCTCCTCCCATGCCCCAGTTCCCAACATGCTCCACGTCAACAGGGAAAGTCGCCACTTGGCTTTGAAGTGGTACCGCCTCTCCTTCAACGGCGAGCGCGGCCCGGGCACAGTGTGCTTCGACTGGGAGGAAGACAAGCTCTTGAGTATGGAGGAGTGCAGGTGCAAATGGATAGACCATGGCAGCGAAAACCTCGCCTATCATCTCCTCACGGTTGACGAATGCCGGCAGTTGGGGAAGCTAACTGAGTTCCGCGGGTCACAGTCGTGGGTCTCGGACTTCTGGAACTAGCCACTAGCTAATAGATAGTCATATAAAACCTATTTAGCCACTCTCAAGAGCCCTCCTTCTTTACCTTTCTCACTTTATTATAAGCGTTCTTTATAGAACTAGTTCCCCCCGCCATATATTATGTAAAAAATCAAATTATTACGTTACGTGTACGCTAGTTAGGGCTAGTGTTTTTCACTTGGCTATTGTATCTCTAGCGCGCAACTAGCGCAGGTATATTTGTATTTAATGTCTAAGTTCTCTTAAACCCTTTCCCCCCTTTAGTTTTAGGTTCTGTCACAAAGTCTATATACCCAAAAATCGTTATGTGGAGTGTGGCGTCACACGTTTAACGTGATAGGTTCTTATTTAAACATACTATTTAGTACTACTGTAGTACCCGCTCACCTAATGGTTTCTATATATAAGCCGTTATATATTACCCTACATTTATAAGCCTAGTAAACTATTAGTTCTTCTATCTTTTTATAGACCAGATAAGAGAAACGATTACCCGAGATCGACGCTTCGATTCTACTGAATTAAATGCCGGAAATGCCTTGAAGCGTGACGCACCATATATTAGACATTCCCCATGGGGTGGGTGCAGAGCGAAACGTGGGAAATCACTATCGCGGCTGTTCGATCGCTTCCGCCTGTACACGCGAGGAGATTATAAACTACACCCACACGGTCAGAGGGTCCAGCCATCAAAATCGCTCTGGAATGTCGCGGAGGCCCTACATATATACTTGTACTGTACATTTAATGGAGCGGATGGCGGTCTTAGATATTTGACCAACGGGGATGATGGCGCGAATCAAGGGAAGAGAGCTGGTGGAAGTGACCGAAGGACGGGATTCTAGAGCGTACAATATGGATTAGATCTCCCAACCACAACATCTAAATCATTGAAGCCTCGCGGCAACCGACGTGTAATGGCTTATTCTCTCAAGTTCTCTGACGAAAAGTCACGCCGCAATATCCTGAATGTACACGTGATGAAATCTACAAATAGGTTTGATTGTGGCATCAAAATAATGATTCTAACTCTTCATCTTCCCCAACCAAGAGATTTCGTAAAAGTACTCCAGATACCTGTGCACATAGAGCGATTATGATCCGTCACCGCATAGTAGGATAGTGATATAACTAAGGCCAAGAACCTCGATAAAAGTCACCGCATTCTCCACAAAATCCAATCCTAACTTACAAAATCCCAGTACAAAAGAGTGACTAAGCCAAAAAGCCCTCTCACCACCCCGCAACCTTCTTGATCCTTTCCAGCACTTCATGCGTCTCAACCGCCTTCACAAAATCCGGGAAATTGGATTCCTCCCCTTTCCTCCATGCCTCCCAAGTCTTCGCCGTATTCTGACCTGGCCCTCCACTCCCCACCTCAACCTTACTATCTAACTCTACCTCCCTAGCCTCCTTCCCCTCAATCTTAACCCTAACCACCACCTGATCGTGCGTCAACATTTGCCAACCCACGGGCTGCCCTTTGAGTTCAATTGTGCCTTTCGTGCCGGTGATGGTCCAGGATGTGCCTTCCGCGGTGAATGGTTGTGGGACGGTATGCCAGTTGAGGTTTACTAGAGCGCCGGAGGCGAGACGGCCTTGCACGAGGATGTGGTCAGCGGATGTCCTCGTGACGGTGCGACCTGTAGGCGCAAAGGTGTTCCCATCGACGATCGCGAGGTTGGGGAATTTGGTATTGAGGATACTGCTCAAAGCTCCCTGACCCTCTGCAAAGGGACCAAGCACATGGAGGAACGCGTCGAGGAAATGCCCGAAAGAGATGGTGAGCGAGTTACCACCGCTGTTGCGGTCAAGGTAGTAATCTGCGCCGTCGATCCAAACACCAATTGGAAGGCCGGCAAAAGGGTCGCTGGCGGTGGTAGACACCACATCACCAATTTCGCCGGAAGCGACGATATCGCGGATAGCTTTGACGTAGGGGGAAGCGCGAGATTGAGCACCCACAACCGTCTTCACACCCTTGTCATTAGCGAGGGCAGCGAGCGCTTTCGACTCAGCCAGAGTAGCCCCAAGGGGCCATTCGACGAAGACATCCTTGCCGGCTTCGAGGAGAGGCTTGGTGAGGATGTAGTGCTTGCCGACGTTCACGGAGACGACTGCGATGTCGACGTTGGGGTCCTGGGCGAGGTCGGATGAAGAGCCGTAGGCTTTGACGGTGGGGGGGAGTTTCCAGTAGTCGATTGACTCTTGCGCGGAGGCGGCTGTGGAGTTGCAGATTGCCGTGACTTCGAAGTCTGGGGATGCGGAGAGGAATGGAAGATGGGCTTGAGAGCCCCAGGCGCCGGGAACGAAGCCTCCTGTGGCACGGCCGAGACCAATGATTGCAACGCGGATTGGGGGAGACATGACTAAAGGTTATGGGTGGGGATTTGAGATTGATATGAGTGACTTTGCAAGTTGAGGATGCGGTACTTATTTGAATTGGTTAACCTTATGTGAATGAAAGGCCAAGGGATGACACTAAATCCTCAGTATTCTACTTATACCCTTTTAATCTGTACTAGAAGCAAGATTTCTCACCTAAAATCCCGGAATTCCTTCGATGGCCATTTACCTTTCATCGTTTCTCCGTATAACATCCGTGAAGCAAGCGAGAGTCGCGGGAATTCCGATTTCAGCCCAATAAGGAATATTGTGGGGCCAATCCCGATAAACCTTGCGCCTTGCCTCTGCCAATTGTAATAGTCAGCAAGTTCGATTTCAAATCCATTGCAACAACTCCTGATTTTCCGTAATAATCATCCGTTCGTCTATACACTAATCATCATTTCATCTATACACTCATCAGTTCATCTATACACTAATCATCGGTCTTTCGTTTAGTCATGGAGAATACAAGGAAGAAATCGTGTTCTCAATGCAGAGCCGCCAAGACTGGCTGCAATCTCGCAACCCCAAACTGCATGAGATGTGAAAGGCGGAATCTCTCATGTAGCTACGAACAGCAACGCCGGAACGGGACAAACAATAATGGAACTCCGTATAATACCTGGCTACTGGGAACGCGCTCACAAACTCAGACTTCCCTTCCGAGACCGACATCCCAGCGAAACCAGAGCGTGGACTTCATGTCCGGCAGCGACCGGATTTCCGAGCTCTTCGATTTTGACGTGCAGCCGGACATGATCGAGGACGACTCAATGTTGCAAATAGACATGGATTGGAACAATGGCCAGAATGTGAACGGTACACTCAGCGAGACAAGGGATGTGCCGGACATTCCTAGAGAGCCCAGGGATGCTGATCATGTACCCAGGCCACAGGAGTCAGATAGAACAAATCACATCCAAACTTCGACGCCCATGACCCCGGTCGCTCCAAAGACAAATGTTGACGAGGTAAGTCGCCTAGCTTGTGCAATGATGGACAGCCCGCAGTGGGATGCAGTAAAATGGCAAGCTAAGCATGGGTTTATACAAACATCGGCGACTTTCCTGCAGAGGAGGCATGAACCGAACCTTGGAGCACGTTTGACTGGGAACATGATGTGGACGGCTTTTAAAAGATATGCCACGGAGTTTAGCGAAGAGAAACTTCCGCCATTCATACACCAAATCCATTTAACGAAAGTGTTGCAAGAATGCGGCAACGAGAGGATTCGTCTCCCAGAGATTTTGGGTAATTGTAGTACCGTTATCTCAATGTACCAACGGAAGAACGCTAGTAATAGTAATCTGGTTAACAAGACACTTCTTCTTGAGATTAAGCGCTTGTTTGAAGAGGTAAGCTGCATTCCTGTGGAATTTTAAGAGCCGCATACGATTCAGCGGGAAGTTAACTGACAGCAGTTTCACCACTATGGAGAGAGAGACATCCTGCATGCTAGTCAAGTCGCTGCCTTCTATCTCTTATTGCTAGCGGCCGATGATGACAGGAGCAATGTGGTTGGCACCGTAGTGAGAATAGCAATGGGGGTATGAAGTTCCACGACCACGTGCCTTATTGCGATAGCAATGGTACTGACTTGATTCTAGGAGATTTCATTTAAGTTAGGTAAAAGTTATTACGTCAAGCCTACTCGGGATGTGGAAGCCTTCCCGGCTTGGAGGGATTGGGCATTTGCAGAGAGTGAAAAGAGGTACGCGCAGAGAATCGAGAATGAAATATGACGTACTCACTACTGACTTTTCCAGAACCATGGTCATGCTTCATCTCTTAAATATGATTTTAGATTGTAACATCAGCTCGTCCGGGGATTATTCCTGTTCTGAAATTCTCGACCTTCCGCTGCCAGCGAACAAGGCTTCATGGGAGGCAAGCTCAAAGTTGGAGTGGGAGAAGGCATACAGAAATTATCTATCAAGAAGAAAACGACATCAACAATTGACCATTGGTGACGTCAGAAGGTCCAGAGACCTCAATGTGCAGGACCTTGATCAGGACCTGGCAGAGGATATGGAAAATTGGGCGTCGGAGGCCGATGATTTCGGAACAATGGCTCTTACAGGCATTCTGGCCATTGATTGAAAAATTCCATTTGTAATAGCGAGGGACACTAGGGATAACGTTGTTTAGCCCTCAAATAAGTTTTGACCTTGGAGAATTCTTGACATTAGGGGCAGACTGTTGACAACGTTGCCAACTTTTGCTTTCACTTCGGTGATATCGATTGGCGATTTTTGGAGATCATCGAGAAATTCGGTCGCTAGGGATTCTGTGATGGTCTGGAGTTTGGTGTCTGGTTGAGAGAGCGTCCAGGCTATACTGATGTGGAAAGCATTGGACAAGTCTTGCAGGTTGTCCCAGCGTGGCTCTGAATGCTGCTGAGCCGAAGATTTTCGACCAGTCGCATTATATTGCGCGGCACGTGGGGCCCCAGTGTGCCTCGAGATATCGACTGGCAGGGGATTGATATAAAGCGGAGGTTGGCCATATTCTTGAACGACGCGGTTGCTCAAATGTAACATCTTGTTGAGTCCATCATTTGAAGGCTTTCTCAAACTCAATACCAGAAACCATCGAGTTTTCTCGAAATTCGCAACCCACGCGAGACCCGAGCATGTGATTTTGAACCTGGACCACCGGTCAGGGGTGATATTTGTTGGGGACAGAAACAGACCCACGGTCGTATATCGGACTTTTTCACTGACTGCTGAAGAGACAAGAGAAAATCGTCTTTGGATTCAGTCAAGAAGCCAATTGGTCGGGAAAGGCTGATATGTAGAGGGAGAGGGGCCCCAAGATCGCTGATTAGAAAAGAATGGATGTTTGAGGCCGCATCATTCGATGAAGAGGCCCCCTTTAATTTTGTTGTCAGCTTGTTCAACAGGGTATATTCTGCAGGAAGAGGACACCCTCACATAAATTAGTCTAGCTTACTTCCAAATAGATATGGATATGGAATGAGGGACATACACTCAACATAGATATGAGTAGGCCAATTGCCTTCAATATGTGGCGTCACTCTCTTCCGTCCATCGTGGAGACTTGGATCATCTCTCGTGCTCACTCGAGCAGATGAAGCATAAAGGTCGTGAAATTTGGAAGGCAGCGGAGGGAGATCTCCGTCATCTTGAGCCTCACGTTTGCGCTTCAAGCTGCTGGGCCCCGGTGGTTCAGCCTTGCCAATTGATGCGGTTTCAGCCTCATCAGAGGAAGTGTAATCTACGAGGGCCATGATGAGATGGGAAGAGAGCCGATGAGAGGGGATGGGATGGAATGGGATGGGACGGATGGTGGAAAAACAAGTCTGTGATTTTCGGGAGACGCAGGAGACGCGGGAGACACGTGACACGCGATCGACACTTGAAATTAAGTCTAGATCGCGGAACGGGGAAACGGCGGACCGAAGCACGGCTCCGAGCCCCTGTAGCTTGTACGCCACACAGAGATTCGTCATCATATGGGCCACATACGAGGTACGTAGTACGCAGTACCACGCTAGTACCATAGCAGTAATAAAGGCACAAAGCTCAAAGTCCAAAAGGCGGTGAGCCATACGCTAAACCTATTTAATAAATTGCCACCATTTCAGCGAATGGTCTTATTTGCTGGCGCCCAAGAAGTCAAGAACTTTCCCAGCGAATGATGTCTTGCCTTATGGTACCGGAACTACGAATATGGTTATTCCGTACTCCGTACTCCTCCGCGTACTCGTCACTCTTCGAGGTCCCCCTGCTCTCCTCCACAACTCAGTCATATATCTCCTTACCCCACCCACGACACATCGACAGTCCATACTCGTGCTCTTCAATTTCCAAGCGGCGTCCAATATCAAAAACTCGCTGTCTCTTCCGCCTTTCCATCATCCGACGAAACTCTATGGAGCCTCCCCCGGACAAGGAATGGGTACGTACCCCACGAGCCCGTACCCGGGTTTGCCGACATCCAAGCTTGATCATCTCGCGACCTTCGACGATTCGAGGAGACGATCAACACTGTCCATCATACTGCGCTAACTTTGTGTACCATAGGCTTCCAAGTATCTCCTCGACCCTTTAACCGCTCCCGAGCACCATGAAGAGACCGGTCCTGGCTCACACTTGACCCGAAACCTATCAACCACCAAAGGACTCGCCGCAGCTGCAACTTACGAAAGGTATCAAAAGTCATCAGCTGGCGCCAATTCCTCAAAGGGCTCCAATACTCCAACTACTTCAACGTACCCGACACCGCCATCTTCTGCCAGCCCCACCAGAATCTCCTTTCATCCCTCTAATCCCTATTCTGCCGCTTCGTCCTCCCGTCGACAGTCAGCGTTTGGTGACTTCGCCAAAGCTGGGCCTAGCAAGTCTAGCAAAGGAAGTCTCGAGGAGCACTCGGGAGATTATAGACGACGTCGAGGAGGCTCTCTCGGAGAACGCTTCCCAGGTGACATGTCACACCGACCCCTTGATCAGATCCGAAAGGATACCAAGGCAGCCCACCGTTCTCCACATCTTCGAAAGAAGCATCTTCCAGGTGCTGACACAATTGACTCCTTGGACCGTTCGGTGTTCGGAGGAGCGTACCACCACGAAGGACCTTATGATGCCACTCTGCTAGCTCGTAACACTAGTTACAAGAGCTCCCCAGTTGCCGCTGTACAAGACTCAAACACCGAAGCATTAAAAGCAACACCAAGGGAGAACATCCGGGATGCACTCGACAGGCATGTCCCTCTGTCAGGCACATCTGTTATTCCTCCCGGATTGGCCGGACTAGACGGAAAAGTCATGAGATATGAAGAAGGAACCGATCTCATGCGGGAGCCTGATGCAGCTGGCGGTGCTTACAAGAGATGGGATCATGTTGTAAGTCTTTCTGTGCCGTTAATGCTTTAGGCGTTGTCTAACACTGTCGCTCACTAGAAATACCATCCCGATGATCTCAAGGGCAAAGGCGAGCCATCCTTCTCTATCGAACGAGCCCTCAAAGACCACAAGAAAGACCACCGACGAGTTCTCTCTGACGGTGCACTCGCATACGAGATGCAGCCTCAACGTCCACGCCTCAATCTGCAAAGCAGCGTCAGCGGACAGGATTCTACTACTTCTATTAGGCCCGCCAACACCGCCAACAATAAAGGAATGCTGCACGCAGACTACGAGGCAGATGTTCGAAGAAGCAACACAAGCGGTCGTGGTGTCGGCGAAGGCTTGAAGAAGCGTTTTGGAAGTTTGAGAAGAAGTAAGAAAACCGCCGAGGTTTAGAATTTTCCTTGGTGACAAGGGGGAGGAGTGGGGCAAACTGAAGTCCTGACAACGAATTCAAAAACAACGACACACGAGCGATTAGAGCAACGACTTGTACATTTTTTTTTAGAAGGAATGGGGCACAATGAACACACAAACGATTCACAATGGGTAAATGTATAGTATGAATGGACGGCATATAGATATAGAATGGGTATCTTTGCATTAATGCCTCTCACTTCGCTCTCTTCGTTAAGTCGGCATTACGATCTTTTTGTTCTTCCTACGTCTACCGTGGGTGTCTCCAGACGCCGGTGTGTTCTTGTCAGACCTGGGGCCAGCTTCGAGGTTCATGTGCCTTCCCACTGTCCCAGTATGACCCATTACTTATTGTCCTCCGTTGAACGCCTAAACTCCTAAATACCTCCGTATCGCTAAGCGGGGCCACCCAACCGTAACACGGGGTCATAGGCGGGGAGTTCGATGGGCGCGGGACTTGGACTCGAGTTTCGGATTATTCGGGTGGTCGTGGGGGAGGGAAGGAGGGTGAAGATTGATTCTAGAGAGAAGTTCTAGCTTTGGGACTCGCAGGTTGGAGCATGAGGTGAGGGCAGCGGTGGCCAAGGGGGAGGGAACACACACGAGAACTCACCACGACTATAAAGCCGTGACCGGCCATCATATGTTAGACGAAGCATCACCCAGGCCAGAAGGGAGCCGAGGATGCCAATTGCGATTGTGAGGGCGCCGATGGTGAGGTTGATTTTGTTGTCTGTCGTGAGGGTCATTTTTGAGCGTGGAGAGGGGTTGGAGAGGCGTGGAGATGGGAGGGCTTGGGGATGAGAGCGCGTAGCGCGTGGAAGGCGGCGAAGGAGGGGGATAGCGAGCAGGGGTGATGCCGAGAGTTGCAATTGTTGCTGACGACGACTGATTGCAGTTTGGCGTCAGGGACGTTGCTTTATCTGTGGATGTTTGGATGGGCGGTGCGGTTGTAATGGTGGGGAATGCGTATGCGAAATGATGGGGTCGCGGTATTTACGAGCCAAAATATATGTCTTGAGCCATGTCGTCGGGGACAGTGGAAGGAGGGAGGGGCATTCTTTAAGTAAAAGATGCGTAGTGTTTGAGAGATCAGGCGTATTGTTGGGAGGAGGTCAATATCCCAAAGTAACAAGTCGTCAACAGGCAGGATTGCAGGATTGACCATTACGGTTCGGGGGTTCGATAGGCGTTTCCGTTGACTAGCTTGACGCCACCGGTGCGCTTCGAACCCACCCCTAGTCTGACCCCTAGTCTGAGCCCCAGCCCGAGGCGAGCCAAAACGAGGTTTGTTATGTTGCGGGTTTGGATGTGATCTGTGATGTGAAGACTGAGCGAGGGTCGCTTCAATTGGGGCACGTCCTTGACCTTGGCGCTGAGCCTTGCAGTAGATCTTGAGGGAGAGCTTGCCCTGGCTCGTCGTGGAGATCTAGATTGCCGGTTCTGGCCTGTAGAGATATGCGGAGAACTCCTTGGGGCATTCTGCTGACGTGTACGTCCAGTAATTGCTTTGCCTTTCTCAATAGTGGGGATAGCGTTGTGTGCCTGGACAGCTGTGCGTAATTGAGCATTATCCTGGCTAAGGGAGTCAAGTCTCGCCATAATCTGGTCGTACTGTATAGGAGTAATTGGTGGTGGCGAGAGAAGAGAGCTTTCGCTGCGTTGCTCGTCCTGGAATTGTTCTTCGAGAAGAGATTCGTCGTCTATCGGCTGGACAGTAATTGAGGCTCTAACGGTTTGTGTAGGCGTGTGAGTAGGGGAGGCTCTGCCTCGACCTCTACCTCTGTTACGTCTTCCGCGAGCGTTTAAGGGGGGGGTTTATGTGGCCATCGTTTAGGGACATATAACGCATACTACGTTCAGTGATGTATAACGTGGTAAAAGGTAAAAATAAACGAACAAACAAAGTGGGATATTATAGTAGGCCTTCCTAGGCGAAGAGGTGACTTTGTTATAATGTAACCGTGTGGAGTGAACTACTGCTTACTGTGATAAATACGGAGTTAAACGGAAACTGCTATATTGAGCGAATAACAAAGTGAGGAGAGAAGAGAGTTCCAGAGGAACGGAAGCTTAAATACAAGATGCTAGCAGCACGTACGTGCCACGTGCTACACGTGCTCGGCCCCCAGTTCCTCCAACTCCGTAACAAATCCGACGTATAGATTCTATAGTATTATAGTAGATAGGTAGTAGCTTCTTTATATAGTATTTCTATGTTATTACATTACCCTAAACCTTCTTCTCTACTACATGTGGCTTCCCTACCTCTCAAATCCTCACTCTTTCCTAGAATTCTTCTTCTGTTTCAGTTATTAAACGACGACGCGGATATATAGGGTAGGGAGGAGTTTCTATTACGTCTTATACATCTTCTTTATTATTATAGAAGAGTAGTTAGTCTGCTTTTCCGTACTAAGAGATCTATGCTACGATGTGGAATCTTACTCCTTTTAAAGGAGGCCGCTCTTTAATATTCTCTAGCAAATCTCGTGTCCCTTACTCTCGTAGAACTCTACCTTGTGCCTACGAAGTAGGATCTACATGCGCTTCATCTATATAGATAATGTGGTCGAAAAAACCGAAGAGTGTGTCGAAAATGTGTTATTCGTCATATTCTACCCTCGTATCCTTATTTTTTGTGGAAATAACCTTCTTAACAAAGGCACACAAATATCGTCCACCCTTCTTAGTATATTCTTTGATTTTCCGCTGTAATTGGCGCTTTCCGACAGGAATTCTATGGTATTTAATCTGTGCTTCGTAGGGTTGTTTTCGGACCGGATTTAAGGGCGACACTAGGGTCTTACACATCTACTTTGTGACCTTAGATTTCCCGCCGAGTACATGAGACCTTTGCCTAGTCTTTCTCCTTCCTTCTGAACCAAGTTCTGTAAGTTGTTTCTTCTAATATCGGCCTGTCCCTTTTATAATTCTATAGGACTTCGAGATCGAACGCAGAGAGCGTATTCCTCCACTACGGCGTAATATATCATAGAATCTACACCGCCGAGTAGTTGTAGCTTCTTTACTAGTCAGAGGTTCAGGGGAGGGAGTTCGGAAAGGATTAGAGCGCGTTAGTAGAGCCATAATTAAGTTGTATTATATTGCTTACTTTTTGAAGTGTCACGATATTTTTATTTTTGGTGTTTTTAGCCCGTGCGTAAATAATCATGTCACCCACTGTTGCGAGTTTTCGTGAAAACACCCAAAAACACATCCCTTTGCCCTACTGCCTCAGCCATCCCACAAGTGTGTTCCGAAACTCGCATAGTAGTGAAAGATAGGTATAATCGGGTTGGCTTCGAAGGATCTTTGTGGTTCGAGTCGTTGAGAGAGGAGGTGGGGAGAGAGGTGGGTGGGTAGACTAGTCGTGGTCGTGGTTTCTTCGAAGGATCGGCAGATCAAGGGACAGAATCTTAGCTCTAGAATAGTATTGCAATAGCCTCAGGTAAAGCTCAATTCCAGGTTCGTAGAGGGCACCGCGTACAGGTGTTCAGTCGTCGCTCTCCTATTCTAGCACCTAATAAACGGTAGAGTACATATTTCGCCCGTCACTAAATTACCACTAAAAATTAAACGACGGTATAACGAACTAATTAACATCTAATTATCGGAAGCGATGATATCACGATTTCGGGAGTGTATTATGTTTAGGTACGTATATACGGCTTCACGGCTTCATAAGAGGCTAGGTACCTGTACGAATCTATAAATGTATGGGTAATACTTTCCGGCCAAACTCTTAGGCAGTATTTTACGGAATACGCATGAGTGGGGACATCTCCGATTGGACCAGCCAATGACTGGTCACCGAAAATGGAAACGGTACAGCAGGGGTTGACAGAATTCTTCGTACACGGACCAAAAACACCAAAATTCAAGAATCGCGACTTTCACCAAAACTGTAACAACCTTACTTTTGCAAAAATGGCACCACCAACGCGTCTTAATCCTCTTAGAACTCCGTCTCCTATACCTCTTGCCAATTGCGAAGCTACTACAACAAGGAGAACCAGGTTCTTTACGTTGTTGGACGACAATAAGGAGCAGCGCAGCTTAAGGTCAATTGCAAAGCTTATTGGTATAAAACCAGCCACAGCAAGTGATTGGAAAGCACAAGGCTCTTCTAAAGCTCGAAGGACTCGTCCTACCTCTAAAGTACTCGGTCGTAAGTCTGGAGTTACAAAAGAGATGTGCAAGACTCTTGTATCACCTTCACGAAATCCTGTTCGACAACACCCTTACGAAACACAAATCGTATACCACAATATACCTGTTGGGAAGCGTCAATTGCAGAGGAAAATGAAGGAATATACTAAGGGAGGAGGGAGATACTTGTGTGCTTTTATTAAGAAGCAAATCTCGTATCAAAATCGTCAAAATCTCACTTCTTACGGCGAAGACCATATCTACGATGCTATCTTCGATTTTTTCGACCACATTGTCTATACAGATAAAGCACATATAGACCCTACTTCTCAGGCACAAGGAAGAGTTACTAGAGAGCAAGGGACTCGAGATCTTCCTGAAAACATTCAAGAGAGGCCTCCTTTAAAAGGAGTTAGATTTCACATTGCTGCTTAGATCTCTTGGTACGGAAAATCAAAGCGCCTTATCTTTTACAACGATGAAAACGATGCACAAGATGTAATAGAATCTCCTCTATACCCTAAACGCCCTCGTCGTCGCCCTACAACAGAATCAGAGGCTGAATACCACGAAAGACTACAAGAATGGGAGATGAACAAGCCTCATGTAGTAGAGAAGAAGGTTCAAGGCAACGCAATGACTCAGAAGTACTATGTAGAGAAGCTATTGCCTCTCTATTGTAATGCTATCGAATCTATGCGTGAAATCGACTCTAAACTATGGCTTTTGTAAGAGGACGGCGACCCTTCTCACGGTATGCGTAAAGAAGGGCTTGCACAGCAATATAAGAACGCAAGGGGTATTCGCAACTTAGTACACCCTTCGCAAAGTCCTGATTTAAACCCTATTGAGGGCATTTGGAGCATTATAAAGCAAAGATTACGTCGTAGAATCTTCAATTTAGAGGAGGAAATGAAAGAGGCTTTACAAGAAGAATGGTCAAAAATCACACTAGATGAGATACGTCACCGTATTACTGATATGCCTAGAAGATGTGCAGAGCTTTTGCGATCAAAAGGAGGTCCTATTCGAGGTAATAAGTGGTGATTTAGTGTTGTAATTAGTAAAAATGTAACTTTATTGATATGCTGATTTTTTGGTAAGGGATGCTAGTGTACGGAGAATTCTGTCAACCCCTGTTGGGTACGTGGCATGTACGGAGTAAGGGATCAAATGCCTGTGCTCTGCAGCAGGGGTTGTTAGCAGCATTGTTGTAACCGGCTTATGCCTGTGCTCTTGCGTATGCTCTGCAGGACGGGGGTGTTTTCTAGGGCCCGATTGTTACGAGTTACAAGTTACTGTAGTGCGTGCGATTTATTTGGCCTAGAACGAATAACTTCCCCTCGATATATGACAGAAATAACAAATGCCGTTCTATAATCCTAGATATTATAACCTAGGAGATGTAGGAAGAGAGTGAGCTCACCTTAAAAGGAATAGAAATAGAGAACCTAGGTGATGCCCTAAATTATTATAACTGCCCCTCAAATTGCCTCCAGAAAAACTAATAACCCTCATGCAACCCCAGACATTATAACCATCTGGGAGCCGTAAGGAATAGAGTGAAATTTAACTTGAAAGTCAGAGGGGCGGAGAGGGCAAGTTGAACCCCTAATTTAATACATCTCCTCCTTGATTAAGTCTGGAAATACTAGTTACCCTTTTGCTACTCTCGGGTTCATAAGCACCTGGGAGCTGCAAGGAAAAGAAGGAAACTCAGTCGGATCGTCAAGTAGGATATAGCCTATGTTAGTAAACGGTCTCTGGATTCTGTACTTGAATCCAAAACCGATGAGTTTCAGTTGGATTTTCTTACGAAGTCTTACAGATGGTCTGGAAATAAGTACTCGAGGTGATGCCTTCGGAACTTATGAGATCAGATTGCGTAAAATACATTAGGCAAACTTGACTCAAAGCTAGGTGGATATGCTTCAAGTTTAGGTGAATAGCCTTTAAGACTCGTCCAACGTTTAGACTATGTCATGATGCAACTGTATTCCTTCAATCATACCAACCGAGTATTCGTGCGAACGGGTCAAAGTTAATAGACTACGTGTACAGAACTCACATTACAATTCTACTACACTTCAACTGTTGTCGTTCGTTGTTATTCTGTGCCCAGGGACTAATGATCAAGTGAAATGGAGGACAAGTAGGATAAGAGTCATAAGAAGAGCCAGTATAGACAACTCATTATTGTCTCGTCAAGCTAGCAGTGCCATTCTAGAAAAACAAAATGAAGTTGGCACGTTATTATTACCATTTATTCCTTAGCCAATATTTGCCCCGTGTCGCTTAATTATCCACCTATGGTCTCTCCTAATCTCGAACAAGGTTATTCGATCCTCCTAATATTAATCGCAAGACTCCTTCGCTATTATCGCTAGCGTTTCTCTTTCTTCATTAAAGCCGACGTAGCATCTTATCCAAAGTCGTCTCGGTCCGCACTCTGCCCACATCGTACAACTACGTCGCACATAAGGTTTTATGCTAACGTCCGCTACATATATCGTGGTGCATGTTTCAATCCCTCCTGACTAGTGTTTGACATCAAGCTGTACTGCTGAATCTCAATGGAGGTCTAATCGCGAGTCGCACCTTTGGTTGTTTCGAATAGGTATATGCAGCCTGTCCACTTCGAGGAGGATATTCGGGCCGTAGATTCTGACTCGGACTTCGAATCATGTCGGTATGTGTCTCCATGAAGCCTTCTAATGAATCACTCAGGCTTGCTATTCACCTGGTTAACCTCGAAGAACCAAAAAGACGGCGGTAGAAAATCTTACTCTGTGAAGTTGCCTGGCGTCGTCGGGAAAGTCTCTCGTAGGTAATCCGCAATGTTACCCAGGCCAGAAGAGAACTGAGGATTCCAATTACAGTAGTGAGAATGCCGATAGTGATGTTGATGGTGTTGTCTGTGGTGAGGTGCATGTTTGTGGTGTCAAGCCGGATCCTATCGTTGTAGAAGAATCCGTACAGGTGAGGCTGCAAGTTTCATAAGCGTAGTTGGAGGCAAGGCTTTCGTCGAATGATGTGGAGTGTAAAGTGGTCGACGAATTGCTTGAAGCATAAGGAATTGAGAGGACATCATCACGGATTTATAGATGCAGCTCATCACCAATGGTTCGTTTAGCTGAGGACAGTAAGGTTACGTAGTTTAGAGCTGAAGCTCTGGTCGACGTCATATCGTTTCTTTTTCAGAGACATTTGAGCCACATACTTCATGAGCCACAGCGCAATGTCACTGGCTTCGCTTACGGGTCATTCCTACGACCCTACCGTCAGCCCCCGACTGAATGCCTCGCCAGTCTGCCTGGAATTGTGTAGGCAAGGTCCGACACTTCAATTGAGATGCTCATAAGTTTTCCACTTACCGTGAACTTAAGCAGAATCATATCCGAGCCCAACATAATTCCAAACAAAATAATATGTGATACTCTTCAGTAGCGGTTTGGTTCACATGCAGATCTCCCGCATCAAGCAGAAAGGTTATGTCTCACCTTCGTCCAGCAAGCCACCAAATTGACGTGACACAAGGACCCACTCAACATTACCTGCATAAGCCTCAGGAGGCTAAACTAAGTCATAGCGCTCATATGAGCATTGGAGCACGAGCACTGGGGAGTCCTCGAGCTCCTCGAAGGTTCGGGTGGTTGGACTATGAATCAAGATGAATTCTTCTGGTCTCCAATAAGAATTATTGAGGCTCTCTCGCTCTGTCACTGTTCATATAAGTAGACTTCGAAGCTGAATAGAGAGAGAAAGTGTCACGTTTATGGCCCAGGGGCAATCACGTGGCTGGAGCGTGCGTCCGGGGGTGCTTAGTCATGTAAAATCTCTGCTTATAACCTGCTCCTCCTTCATAGAAATCAAGCGTCCTTACAAGTTATCTACTTCGCTTATTCTTACATTGTGAGTGCTCTTACGAGTGCTCGCACCCCCCTCTGCATGTCACGTCACAGAAGATATAGGTATCAATCAGATATAAGACACAAAAAGAGACAACCAAGGGCCCGTTTGGTTCACTTTCTAGTATTAAATATCAGTAGTTGTGGCCGGTATTTAAATACTGGCATTTAAATACCAGTATATACGATTTTTTCAATACTAGAAAGCTAAACGCTCTGGTGGAATGTCAGTATTTATCACGAGACTTCGGAAATGGAATAACCTTTTCGCGCTAAACTCCGTAACCACCTTACCTCCGATATTAAATTTTTTTGACCGTGGCTTTTCTTAGTGATACTATAGAGAGAGTATATTCGCCTATTATTGTTTCCGTGTTCATCTAATATGCCCGTAAAGGTAAAGGAGGCGCCGCCGCCTCGTACGCTTTTTATATAGAATGAGGAATTAGAATAGTCGTTGATGGAGCTACAAAGAGAGTATATCGAAGGTAGTTATAAGCTTAGCGACAGTATATTTAAAAGACCTAATTTTATAACACTATATTCAAAAATATATACACCTTCTCTAGAGAAGTACTTCTCGAACCACACAAATTTGAACTAACTTCCATACAGTCGATCAGCTTCTCAAATGTCTCCGGCCTGAGGCATGCGTAAGGAGGTTCTGGGTCTTATTATGGCCCTAAATAAGTCTAATGTCTCTTATAGCTCCATGCAGGTATTCCACCGCTATTTTCTTAAGACATCGGTAAATTAAGGTTCGCTCATACGATCTACTCAAATCCATCTTTCTAAGTCCATAGACTTCAGGTGAATTTTATAGTGCACGAAAGTCAATTTCAACAACTAAGTGGAAACCAGATAAGAGAACAGAAAAGTCCCATGTTTTCCGTTTTATCTTTCAGGTATACTGGAAGCCTTATACTCAGATCTGAGTGCGACGTAGAGAAATCATCTATATATTTAACATATCCTTGCCGTGAGGTTTGCTTTCAAAGGTAGATGACTCTGCCAAACCGACGCGCGCAGCATCTTGTTAACAATGAGGCTAAGCAAAAGCTCGCATTAGATACTCTAGGGCATATTATTGCTGATACTTCGGGAATAAAATCTCCCCCTATCCCCCCTCAAAACACCCTTTTCAATTACTGTAAACACATCCTTAATTCTCACCTGTCAGGTGTTCTCCCGGCTTCCACTCATCCTACACAATTGGAGGTGGCTTCCTGAATGGCAGACAAGATGCGTGTGGGTATGCCCGTAGTATCCAACACATTGTGAGTTGGTCAGTAGCTATCGCTAAAGTGATTTGAGATTAAGCGTGGTAGGTTTGTCCTCCAATTCATTCTCAGCCCTATCTTATTTGAATAAGGAGCATATTATTATACGAAGACATACATACTACGTTCTTGGCAAGCTAAATAGAGTCTCACGTATACAAGGAGCGACCCAGATATTCCAAAAGCGATCGGTGGTGAGGACCATAGTGAGGAGCCCAATCGATGGGAAGCTTAACGCGTCCCAAGCTAGGGTGACTCCAATTGAGTTCAATTGAAGGTGCAGGTATTATAAATGCTAAGAGAGAGTGGAAGAAGTTATTAGAGAGATAAATGTACGGGGTAACTGGATAGATAGGTGACAATAAGAAGCAGGCCGAGTTTGCGAAACGGTATTTATAATTATAACCGAAGAAACTCTAAGGAGAAAATTTCTGGTCAACTTGAGTCAAGACAGTATGGTGGTCGTCACATGATGTTGGGAATATGATGCACTTTATCTACAGGTAAGTGGAGTAGGTGTGGCAGCGGGCGAGGACTAGAAGGTGTGAACGATTTCGCTTAATTTGAAACGCTCTTATTAACAATATGCTCCAATATTTAGGCGGTTAAACTAGGTAATCCTACATCCGCATTGGTTTGGTGGTCGGTGTTGGGGCACAATAGAAACCCTGTGAATGCACGCCTGGCTCAGCTGGCCTGGAACTCGGTGTGGGGAACCCCTGAGCACATTCGATTACCAGTTGTCCTTCTGTTTATTTACTAACAAGTGATCATCCCTTTTTCTCACGCAACCCCAATGTGTATCGAATATTAAGAAATAACAATCCTTACATATACCATAGACCGAATAAGCCAGTATTAACCGGCTTGTTCATGTCCATCATCATCTAGTCAACAGTCTCCCCTCCTTAAGGTTCTAGTATACATTCAACACTCATTAAAATCTATCCGTACGTTCCATTTCTCGCCGGGTTTCTTTTGACGCCAAGATACGCCATATTATTATATCCTCACTAGTTGCTATTATCTTGTCTCTATGAATTGATCGGGCTTTTTTAATAGAGCAATAGCCTATGCCTTTACCTAGAGTCTGACGTAGCAGCCTCGATTGGATTCTCTCGTCCCATTGAGCTCCTACGAGCTGGTGTATTTGATGGGACGAGTCCTAAATCAAAATGTTATTAAACTCACACAAACCGAATAAGCTAGCATAACTTACTATAGTTGATTCCATCTCGGGGATGCTCGTTTTTGCGCTTCAACTAATACTTTGCCGCCCTGTAAACAACAAAGTGAATATCCTAATGAGCAGGGCGAGGCCCCCAAAGGTGAATCTTATTTCGTTCTCCGCCGAGACCTAGTTGATGGCAACTGAAATATCACACTGGGAATAGGGATAATTTTCTCTTGTATATGTATGTAATGGGCTATAGATCCACTTTTACATATATATATATAAGCTTATTTTTAGTTTAGAACACTTCTAGAGATCTCCACTCTAAGAAATTCCCACGACCGAGGGTGACTGATGATAAATGAGAAGCTTTAACAAAAGATATGACTGATATAGTGACTCGGATAGGGATAAGGTGAAAAGCACAACGCTATAAGAATCTGTATAGTACATTAGTAAACTTTAATTGAGAGGATATAGTAGAATGGTATAGATCCTGTTTATGTCTGTGGAAAGATGAGATAAGATGCTTAAGTATCTGTGTCTACAGTCCTTCAAGTTTGGCTTAAACTATATAGTTCTCTCAACAAAACCTGAACATATTAGAAACTTGACACTAGTTCTGACGATAGCCGGTGGCGGTTATAGCTGACGATGTTTAGAGAACATCGATTATCTATCCCCTTAGACGTGGCCAAAACGATACTAGCTAGTATATATATTTATTTAAGGAGAAGAAGCTATGTGGATCTTGGACATAGTACTTAAAATGGTGTTCCTACATTATTTCAGCTCAGCCCGTGCCTAATTCAATTGACGGCTATTAAAGACAAAAGTGGATTCCCATTTTTACTATATCATGTTAAACCTATCCTACTTTGTAATCCTAGCCAATAACCCCTAGGAGCGGCTTGAACAAGTTACTCTAAGTGTTAAGAAGGCCCCGGAAAATGTCTGAGCGAGAATTATCACGCAACGAGAATTTAACAATCTCCCGCTCCCTTTTTGATGACTTCCCTCTGGTCCCTCCGTAGACATGATTTGTTTCTTTTGCTTTCAACACACCTCCTCCACATATCTGTTCAAGGCTACAATTCCTCCTTTGGACCGTTCGTGTACGGACAAGAAATATGTGCTCCTGAAATCTTTCCCCTTGCCGCACTTTTATATTTTCCTATTAACTTACCGACTTCAATCGCCTTGGATGTCTCCATTGACGTGTCGATATCAAATCCTGAACAAAGAAGTGCACAGTCGACCTTTTCAAACGGCGAGACGCTGATAGACTGGGACACCGCGAATGTTCTACCTGAATGCTCTACCGCTATTGTCAGCGACTTTAGTAAAGACGCTTGATCCTAAAA
The DNA here is from genome assembly GCA_019669835.1 of Amylocarpus encephaloides. Taxonomy (NCBI): domain Eukaryota; kingdom Fungi; phylum Ascomycota; class Leotiomycetes; order Helotiales; genus Amylocarpus; species Amylocarpus encephaloides. Next base: position 21,161 of record MU251538.1, read on the forward strand.
AGAGTAAGAATACTCGAGCTCATCCCATGATACGAAATCCCAGGGGTATTTTGAAAGCAAAATTAGGTTTCCAAGGAGGGGCGGTTCCTTACGGTGGGATCCGGCTCGTACTTGCGGCTATTACATATCGACGATGGAATTGTGATGAATCGAGCCAGGCTGGAGAGGTTAAGAGGAAGAAAAAGATGTGCATGGTTTACTGTTGATCCTCAATATGAAATAATTCCACGAGCTTTCCAATTGCAGAATCTACGAACCCACGTGTTGTGACCCAAAGATCTGGTACCATCAAACTGCTACACTACTCAGAGCGCCTCTACCACATTCGTACAATTTCCGATTAAAATAGCTTATTGGGAAGGTTAGTAAGCTTATGCTGCCCAGATATGATTGGCTAACCAGCCTTCTACTATGCATACTTTCTCTTTCTATGGAGACTCGGCATTGTGGCACAACTCCAAACGCTACAAATCACTGGAGCTCATTTAATACACCACCATGATACTCATTATAAGAACGCATAGTAGTTTTCATCATCTGCATCAATCCAGATGCACTTCAGCTTTGTTTTGTTGCAATCCTGTCTCTATGACCTTGCTGACAAACCAATAAATAGCTGCCGTGCCTCTTACGAAGAATGGCATCCTACCCCAACTTCGGGTTCTTGGTAAGGTACCAAGAAGCCACCATCTAGCCACCATCCATTTGCGAACGCTTGCATCTCATCCCGCATAATCGAAGGGGGGATAGGGTGAGTTTTCAGTTCCTCCTACCGAATAGAGACCCCGTAACCACACTCATTATGATCACATAGAATTGGTTACGCACATTTCACCCACACTTTAAGTTTGCTTGGAAATGAGCCCAAAAGCGGGAGAGTCGTACACCACAGGACTAAATACCTTGAGGTCTCCCGGATTTACGACGATTAGCAAGGTTGGCTTTGACTGTCATACTTTTGCTTCTTTCTACACCCTCTCTGCTACATCCCGAGTGCTTTTGGGCTCAAAGCTGTAGAAGTTCCCTCGATGTCTTTACCACCACCGGAGTATCTACATGCATATTGCGGCAATGTCCTCGTTGCATTTGCCTCGGCGATGATCGGGATTGAGACGTTCTTCGTCGCTCTTCGAGTTGTGTCTTCCTACGTCAGTCGAAGACCGGTTGGCGCGGATGACTGGCTCACCATACCTGGATTTGCTGTCAACATTGCGCTTTGTGCGGTTTCGATATGTGAGTTGGAGAAATTTCAGGAGAAATATTGACCGCTGTGAAACAAGCTCGAGATTTGCTGATCGCAATGGCCCAGGCCTTGTACTCTATGGCGGTATCGGATACCATCTCATCACCGTGGTACTTGAACATCCCGAGAAACTACCCATCTTCATCAAATTTGAGGTCGCATTCTCCGTGGTATACATCCACTCAGTAACCTACCCAAAGCTCGCAATGCTATCCCTCTTCCTCCGAATTTTCATCGGGAAGTGGCAGCGCGTCTTTTGCTATGCGTTGATGGTAGTCCTGGTACTATCATGTATTGCTGGAACGCTTACACAGGTGTTCCAGTGTATTCCACTTCATCGATTTTGGGATATAAATGACCACGGCCACTCTTGCTTTGACCAACTCGCAGCTTGGCGGTGGGGATCTTTGTCGCATATTGTTACGGATCTGATTATGATTGCCCTGCCGATTCCGACGATTTTAAAATTGGGGTTGTCGTGGAAGGATAAGATTGGGGTTAGTTTGACATTGCTTATGGGTGGAATGTAAGTGTTTCTTCGCATGGGTTTTCTCCCCGATTGAACTCGAAGAGCCCAGGAATCTTGCTGATAACGCTGACCAAAAATTCATGTCTGCAGTGGAATTATTACCTCCATCTTACGATTCATCGCCTTCTGGAACTGGAAAAGCATCGGCGCCGACGGTGACGGCACATGGGTTGCTGTTGAGCTTACAGCTTACTCAATTGCCGAAGCTGGAGTCTACCTCATCGCTTCTTGCCTACCATCATATCGGGCACTCTACATAACAGTCCGTGGCCCAAAGAAAGAGAGGAGTTATGGCAGTGAAGAGACTTCGACGGGTAATAGTTGGCGAGCAAAGACGTATGTCAATGCCGATGATAGCGAGATAGCTTTGAATCACCTGCCCATTCAGACTGAGACGTCTAGCCATACACACATGAGTCGACCTCACAGTAGCCGCAATGAAACGAAGATAGAGAGCGAAGTACATGTATAGGAGGTCATATTGTAAAAGAACAACAATCTTTTGTTCGGGCTTTGGAATTGGAAGAATGCGGATTAAGGCTTAAGACTTTGCAAGGCGGTACTGAATTGAAAAGGAGGGAGACCCGCGTGATCATTATCAGCCTATCATCACGTGCACTAAGTTGTATCATTCTCTTCCGGACCGAAAGAACATGACCTTGAGAACAGTTCGGAAAGCAGCTCTCGATTCTTCAATGCGAATGATTTAGACGGCAGAATCATTTATTTTGCAGCTTTTTCCTCCCGATTTTGATTGGCCCTCGGTAAATCACACCGCCTCATCCCAACATTGCTGCCTTCAAAGGTACAATCACCAACCCCTCACAGCCGTGCAAATTCTACGAAGCGACATGATTTGCTTCGATTGCAACAGTCTCACTACAACCATCGTCAATTTCGTGGTTTGCGATCTCTAGACTCTCCTGCAACAATGGACGCGCGACCCGGGTGGTTCGATTCCCCCCCCTCCCGCAGGCACAGTCAATTCTCACCATACTACACACTTGAGAGCGTCGACGAAGACGCAGAAGCAGAATCACTAGCTCCAACAGCATATGAAGCCTCTACATTCTCTACCGCGGAGACACTTCGACCTCTCAATGATTCAAGTGGTACCGATGGAGGGCCAATCCCTATCATTTCACCAAAACCGCAATCACTGCTTCAGATGGAACCGCAAACTTATCAGTGCGAATGTACGGAGAGAGAATGTATACACTACTTGACTCCACATGTGCGAGGGCCGATATGGATGCCAAATGAGCATCAAGTTCGGCCGTTTCTCTCTGTTCATGGAGAGCGGACCACTTCCTGTTGTGGGCCGATAGAGGATCCTGTAGTGATAAATCCAGCGAGAGTAGGGAGGTTGGAACGCGATTCTTTCCCAACGGAACGACCACCAGAGGCATCTAGTAACAACGTCTCGAACGGTAAAATCACTTCCCAATATACTCCCTGCACAAGACCGACTCGAGAAGCCGATTGCGGTTGCGAGTCGATTCCCTGCGGCCACGGTCTTAGAGGAGGGATTCGAATGTCCCGTACAGTTGCTGCAAATCCCGACCTATCTGGACGGCGCAATATCTTTGGACGTCGGCGGAGAGGTGGATGTCTACACCGACAGGTGGATGATAATGCTTTCATAATCGATCTGGAAAACCTGGAAGAAGCTGAGCGCAAACGGAATGAGGCTGGTTTCACAGATGGGCGAAAGCCTTGGTAGTGTTGATGGGTAAGCATTCCGGGGACTAGAGAGGCGAGAGCATGCTAATGGAAATTGTAGCTGGACAAAAGGTCAAGCAATTTGAAGATCACATTAATTTTCACTTGCTGCCAAGTTGGATGAATCTATCGGGAGAGGAAGAGATGTGGTGGCTGTGAAATTCAGCCCTCAAACGGCAAGTGACTCAGCTCTGCAACCCAACGGACATTATACAATTTTGAAGTATATCAAAAGGAGAGCTGCAATTGAACGAAAAGTATAAAACAGCAAAAATCAAATCCTCTTGAAATAATACGATTTAATTACACCGTCGCCGAACCGAAGAGAAACACAATAGAAATAATAGCAACCATGACCGACTCAACGCCCACAACAATACCATACCGCCAAATCCGCGCAGAATACGATGATGAAACCATCACAGTCTACCAAGCCTACTCAAAAACAATCGCAGAAGCCGCGGTAGCAACCCAAAACCTCTCCGCCTCCCCTGAGTTCCACTTCACACGCATGACCTGGATCAAGCCCTCCTGGCTTTGGATGATGTACCGCTCCGGCTATTCCACCAAGGACTCGCTGCAATCCCGTATCCTCGCCCTCAAAATGCCACACGCCGCCTTCCTCTCACTGCTCCGTCAAGCCGCCACCACGCATGCCAAGTTGAGCGACGACCACAAGAAGAAACCCGTGAGGGTGCAATGGGACCCGGAGAGGAGTCCGAGGCTAGGAGCGCTGGGGCACCGGAGCTTGCAGGTGGGGATTGGGAGTGGAGGGAGTGAGAAAACGGGGATGGGGGTCAAGAGGTGGTGGGTTGAGGAGGGGGTTGTGGGGATTGAGGATGTGACGGAGAGGGCTTTGGGATTGAAGGAGGAGGTGGGGAGGAATGGGGATGTGACGGTGGAGGAGCTGGTTGAGATGGGGTTGGTGCCTAGGGAAAGGGTTTATGAGGTCCCGGAAGATTTGAGGGTTCTTTTGAGGATGGATGAGGAGAAGTTGGGGAAGAAGTGATTCCTCGGTTGTACAAAAGGGGGGGTGGAGTTAACTTTGCGAAAGTATGGTAAGTAACCAATCGTTCATGCTCTGGTCGAGAATCTTCTGTGCCCGGAATTGGGGCTTTAGTAGATCGTTGATTCGAATAATGTCAATAACGCAATGGGAATGGGAATGGGAATGGGAATGGAGAATTAGCATAATAATGTATTGCAAGCCTTCGTCCCCTTACGAGTAGTTAAGTAACATGACCTAAAGATGGAAAGACCATGGAAGACTTTAGAAGAGGAATTCTCACAAAGACAAAGAAGGAGAATAGTGCTCATTGTTTTTAATGGTTAGACATTTACTACAAACAATAGTATCACCATTTGAGTTCCATCAATTTTCTGTCGACGATGGTGAAGTCAAACCCCATCAAAACTTACCCACAAAAAAGTATCTGTGCACAGACCTTTGAAAAGCTTCCACACCTCCCCGCCAAACCTCCCTCCATCTCCCCCAAAACACCAAAACACCAAAACATCACAATACCCAACCCAAAATGCCACTCGACACCTCCACATACTCCCTCGCGCTCCTCCGCCTCGACGGCCGCCGCTGGAACGAACTCCGTCGTCTCACCGCCCAAATCAGCACGCAAGCCTCCGCCGACGGCTCCTCCTTCCTCTCCATGGGCAACACCAAAGTAATCTGCACGGTAACAGGCCCCAGCGAAGTCAAGGCCGCACCCGGGGCCAGTGGGAGAGGCGATGAGGCGGTGGTGAGCGTGGAGATCAGCGTGGCGGGGTTTAGTGGTGTTGAGAGGAAGCGGAGGGGGAAGGGCGACAAGTACGTCCGTTTTTGAGATCTAGCATCAGGGTTGGAAAAGGCGAGGTGGAGGGGGAATGGAATGCTGATTATACATGGCGTGTAGGCGGATCTACGAGATGCAAACCACCATCGCCACCGCCTTCCAGGCCACCCTCTTCACGCACCTCTACCCCCGCTCCACCATCACCATCTCCCTCCACATCCTCTCCCTCGACGGCTCCCTCCTCGCCACCTGTCTCAACGCCAGCACACTCGCGCTCATCGATGCCGGCGTCCCCATGAGAGACTACATCTGCGCGACCACCGCGGGCTCCACATCCTCCTACTCCAGCAACGACGAGAAGGCGGATCCGCTGCTGGATTTGAACGGCAGTGAGGAGTTAGAGTTGCCTTTTTTGACGGTTGCGACGTGTGGGACCGAGGATGAGGTTAGTGTGTTGGTGATGGAGACGAGGGTGCAGGTGGGGCGGTTGGAGGGCATGTTGGCGGTGGGCGTGGATGGGTGTAAGCAGGTTAGGGATATTTTGGATGTGGTGGTGAGGGCGAGGGGGAAGAGGATTTTGGAGGGGAGTCAGTTGTGAGGGGGTGGTTCTGTGTGTGCTTGCGATAGAGATAACTTTGAAAGTTATGGAGAGAGTATCGACATAACGAAGCGAAGGGGGAGGAAATGATCCCCTGCTCGAGGCAGAGCTTACGCCAGGAGTCGCCCTCTATGAGCTGTCGTCATCGGGACGTATAGGGAGAACACGTTTGTGGCAGCATATGTGGCGCATGTAACGGCACGGAAAACAAAAAGCGTCCAGCATAAAGGGGATGATACCCGGTGTACGGAGTTATGAAGACGAATCTACGTCTCAGGACACGGAAAGAACATCGATGAAGACTTTTCCTCGACTTTTGATACCAACCATGATATTTTCCGTAAACATTGCCCTCTAGTATACATATCAAGATTCGCAAAATGAAAATGCGCCTGTTCAAAAACAGTCACCTAGAGCTCATCATGAGTCTCAGCCTGTGTTGCTTCCTCCCTATCCTCTTCGACCACCATGGTCTCAGTCGCCGCCGCCGGCTCTTCCTCTGTTGCAGTGGCAGCCTCTTCTGGTTCTTTTGGGATCAGACCAGCTGGTAGCTTCTGCTTGGCACCTTCACCCAAACGGATAGCGTCGACAAAGTTCTCTAGGGCCTCGATCGAGACATCCTTATTTGATAATGTCTCTGAGATCTGGCGCCACCATCCACGACGTCCATTGACGGCAATGATTTGAGAATTTCCAGTAAGCTTAAGAGCTTCCTTGATCCGGTCATATCCCTTGTTCTGAGACATCACGATGTAGAAGGGGAAGAGGTTTTGTTTACGTTGGTTGTACTTGTGTGCAAGCTCTGACAAGGAGATGATTGCTTGGGCTCCAGTAATGTCGGGGGATTCTGGGAGCAGAGCAAGGATACAAGTAGCTGTGCGGTCTCCCAGACATGTTGCTATGAGTTCTTCTTCCGTCTCTAAAGCTGGAATCATTGGCGGGGGCTCTGGTAGATCCACTGGCTTCTCGGTCTCGACGATTGGTATTGGTGACTCGGTGGCCTCCCCCTCAAGAACTTCCTCTGTAGCAGTGGCGCCAGCAGTAGATCCTTCCTTTGAGGCCTGGGAAGAAGATGATGATTCGAATTCTTCCTTTGCTTTCGATTCCTTCTTGGAGTCTTTCTTGGAGACCTTGGCCTTTGATGGAGCTGGATCAGGGTTCGGTGCAGCAGCCTGTGAAAGGAATTTGATTATTGGATCCTTCTTCAGCTCGCCGTCATACACAATACCCTGTGCCTCTTTTCCTCCTGGAAGGAGAAGTAGCGTTGGGAACCCGGTGATGCCGAATAACTCCATAGTTGCCTTCTCTTTCTCAGTGTTCCTACACTGCGCGACGCTGATTGCGCCCTTGAACTCAATTGCGATCGACTTCATCAATGCGCTCGTCTTTCCTTTGTCGGTAAATAGGATTGCTTTCGCAGTGTCATTCGACTCGGCTAGGAACTTCTCCAAGGTCTTGTCCTCCACTTTCTTCACGAGATTTGGAATTTTCTCCACGACAGCATCGACAATGCCCTTTGCCGTTCTCGGTCCATTGTAGTCTTCGACGATTGGCTTGCCGGGTTTCTTGCCGGGTTTGATGATCTTGAGTGTTGGGAATCCTTGGACTCCAAAGGTTCCGCAGAAGGGCTTGTTCGTTTCCTCATCACAGTCGACCGCTCCGACCTTAGCAAGACCAGCCAGACTCTTTGCTGCCTTTTCGTATGCGGGCTGGAGATTCTTGCAATGGCCACACCATGGCGCATAAAACTCGACGATCTGGAAGCGGGGTTGTTAGTGCCAGTACATCTAAACGAGGGGAACAACACTACTCAGCAGCAAGAGAGAAACACAATTATCAAAGCTTACAGAAGTGTAGTTCGATTGCGCAATCAACCGATCATAGCTCTTCCCGTCGAGTTGTAGGACCGGAGAGCCCTTCGAGTACAAGCCGGCATTGACAGGCAAAGCACCCAGCAACGCAGCAGCTGCAACAGCTATAGCTGTAGATTGAACCATGTTGTCTGCTTTGTGATGGAAGTATGTTGTGGATTATGGTAAAATGTTCGTGACTACTATTGAAGCTGTAGCAGCTGGAGGAGCGAGATCATCAGTTCATAAAGGGATCAAAATCGGAATGAGGGGAACTGGCAAGCTGTCCAGATGAACAAGAGCAGGAGACAACATGCAAGTACGGGAACCAAGCCGGGAAAAGGCCACCTTTCTGCCGACAGCCTCGTCACGTGAATGTCGCCGAATCCGGGGTAAGGCTGAAGTCCCGATCAAGCGACCAATGAACGGCCGGTCCCGGGTCGCAGCCCGAACCTCGGGCCGATGCTTCCGTCAAGCTACGGCTCCAACGTCACTGGGCAACCCCGCCAAAACCGAAAACGCAGACAACATCAAGAATAACTCAACCCTCGTGGCATGAAATCTTCGTACATTTGCAGTACCTCCATCTCGAATTCATTATCGATCTCTGAATCTTCTCTTCATCGCCATGGCGGCGAATATTCCCGCAAAGCTCAAGACGGCTGATCTTACGAGGTTCATTGTTCGAGCTGGACAGCTAGAGAAGGCGAAACCCGTGATCGCATACTGGTGTAAGTAGGCCCCTTCAAAGGTGATAGCATAAGTCTGACAATTCGTAGGTGAGTATTGGATTGTCAATCAGATCTTGTCGAAAGGCTTGCACAATGGCGACGCCGAAACGCTCGAATATACGACGACTTTGATGGATAAGCTCGAACAGGTACATGATAAAGCTGTTCACTACGTTGGCACATGCTGAAGGTGCAACCTCAACAGATCAAATCGGACAATGCCTCAAACGATGCGATCATTGATGACACCGCCGGTCAGGCTTATGTCGAGCAGTTCGCACTGGAAACATTTCAGAGGGCGGATAGGACAGTCCAAGCAGACAAGGTTACCAAGTGAGTTGTCAACTCGTCTTGGAGGAATATATACTGAGCTTCCCTAGGCAAACAGCAGATACCTTCCAAGCTGCTGCTACCTTTCTCGAACTTGCCAATATCTGGGGACTGCCTGATGCTCAAGCCTTAGCAAAGATTAAATATGCCAAATGGAATGTCGTCCGAATCATCACAGCGTTGAAAGAAGGGAAGGATCCAAACGAGTCGAATCCCAAGCAAGAGCCCGCTCCCGAGGAAAATCTCCCGGCTCTAGATCCGAATGACCCAGAAGTCCAGCTATTAGGGGAGGCAACACATGCTCGACAGCCATCTGTGGAAGATGCTCCAGACGAACAAGATCAGATTGATGCACGACTTGCTCCACAATCTACCATCGACCAGTCATTACATCCATCAGCCCAGGTCTCGGCACGCCAGTCGCCAGGCGCGACTTCATCCTTTGAGCCATATCCCCGAGATGGATTTCCATATACCGCAGTGCAGGACGATAATGTGTCTCCATTGGAACCGTCTCCAAATATGAGAAATGGTTCTGTCGGTGGGGGGTACTTCCCAGAAGTGCCCACGTTCACAGCTGAAACACAACATCCCACAGTTCCAACAGCTCCCGATGCTGATGACCTAGATCTTGGTTTGCCAGAGCAGCCATCAAATGCACCTGGCGCAAGTATCACACCAGACTTCGAATCATTCCCGCCACCGACTATAAGCCAGCCACCCCCAGAAGTATCGCCTCAAGATTTCTACAATCCTCCTCCGTCTGTACAGCATTTTGCTCCTCCCCCTGTTGCTCCCATCCCTCAACGCGTCCCACCGCCACAACAATTCCAACCGCCGCCACCCCTTGTCCCACAGATATCACAACCAACAAATCAAAAGTACAATATCGACGATGCTTCCGTAGCGAAGGCACAAAAGCACGCAAAATGGGCAATATCCGCACTTAATTTCGAAGATGGCGAAACGGCAGTGAAAGAATTGCGAGCAGCATTACGGACTTTGGGCGCCCAATGATCTATTCATATGTACTGTACATTGATCTGGGTGGTAACGCTATTTGTTCACTCTTGCGATCTGTTAATCGAATACCCATATGTCCGTTTCGGTATATAAGCTTCTGCTCCATGCAATACCCTTTATGGAACGCTCTTTGTCGTGCCCTCTTATTGTCCTGCACTCTCTAGATCCCCATGTTTTTGGACGATGTGTTCCTTAAGATGAGTATCTTGTGCTCCTCTTCCTCTTCCTACCGGATCGTCGCGGTATCTCTCGTGGGGCCCATATTGCGGGGTTAACCATAGAACTATTCTTACTATTAGCTGATTCCCTCAAAACTAACCCCAAAGCTTATTTTGCTACTGTGGTGAGCGTACAAATCCCATTTCTGCTTAAAGATATCCGAGAATGAGAGGCTTGTTTTGGGGGTAGCTTTGTTGAGTTTTGAGGTACTGGTACTGGGTTTTGGTTTCTTCGGCATTTTTGGGGTTTAGGGTGGGGGGTCTCGGGATAAGGGATGAGGGATGAGGTTAGTAGTTGGAGTTTTGTTAGATGATGTAAAGGGTTTTTGCTTTAGATAATTATTTTAGGGAGGAAAAGTATGGTTGGCTTTGAGATTCTTGGGATGAGTGAGAAATGGGGGACAAAGACATAATTTGCTTGTCGAAACCGCTAAATATAAAGATGGGCGATGAAACAAAGAACATATTGCCCGTTATTACAAATCAAATAACTGAATAGGAATGAAGGATATTATTCTGAACTATCGAAGTATGCTATTCGCTAGAGTTTTGTATCTCACCTCCCCCAAGCTCCTCATCGAATATCCAGCTGTCGTTAATCTCTCTCATAATGTACCAGCATTCGTACTTGACGATCCCTGGGTAGATATTATTGCATAGGATGGCCTACTTCCGAAGAACATCTCCCTCTTTTCTCCTAGTCCACGTGCAATGGGCGATCGAGATGGATGGATCGCGTGAATTTTCTTTGCTCTGGTCTGGTTTTGAAGAAGGGTGGGCCTATTCTGCTGGGTTGTAAATTGGGATCGCATTTGCTTTGTGTATGAAGGGTTGAAAGAGAGGATGCATAGTGTTTGTATATACTTGCGATTGTGTCACACGAGAAGTACGAGGCGATCCTTCAAGATATTTGCCAAGCATAGTAGGAGAACGTGGCTGATAAGTTAGAAGAGAGAAGCATGATTGGCCAATGGGTCAACGAATTGAACAATACTAGACTTGGTTAGTAAACCGGAACAGGAATCCTGATTTTTACCACAGGTGTCTTCACTGAATTGCCACAGAGGGAACGAGGGGGTGTAAAAATGCATGGAAATTTGATTCCGTTGAACAAAGTCTATATATCTATGTATATCTACGGTCACCCAGAGCTATGCGATAAATACGGACAAAACCTCTCGAGACATGATGATAAATCCAAAAAAGTACAACTCGCAGCAATTCGGTAAAGGCAGGGCAAACAACCAAGTGAACCCCCCTTCTCGTTCTTCTCATTATCCAGTCTACCCCCTGCTATGATTGATCGACCAGCTCAAACGTTGAAGAGCATCGTCCTCCCTCAATATGGCCAAAGCATGGAGTCCTCCCTCGTCCTGTCGTTGAGAGAGCCTACGTAATCCGGGTCCAGCTGAATGCCTCTCCCTTTGGAATCGTAGGTCCCCTTGTGGACTTCCGCGGGGAAGAAGCACGGAGGAACCTGCGTGCCTTGCGCACCGAGCTGAACCCATGGCTGAGGGCTGTGACTTCTACCCCCGTTGGCTTCCCAACAATCGGCAGAGTTCTTCATTGTCGCGGCGGCGTCCATGCCGTACTTCTGGAAGAGCCCCTCGAGATCCTTCGCGCCGCCAAAGTATCGGTCGCCGTCTCTCTGGGGTTTCTGGTTCCAGATCATCATGTCGTAACAGCGCTGTTGTCCCTCGTCCCATCCGTGGTTGATTTCGTTGCATCGCTCTTTTGGGATGTCGTCGCGGATGATGACTTGAATGCCCTTCATTCTGTTCGCTGTCTCCCAGTAGATTGCTTGCTTCTAGATGAAGGTTAATCGGCGGATACCATACACTTCGAGCAACTTGACTTACCATTTGCTTTCCAATCATACCGGCCCATTCAGGCAGACCGTTATGTGGCTGATCTGAGAGCCAAACGCCCCAGCCGAAGACTTGAACTGCAGGGTTATCGCCGCCACCTTTTCTCATTGCCATTGGGATGTCTGTCTGCCGGTGTCCTTGCTTCCCGAACACGGCGGCGAGGATCATGTCGATTTGATGTGTGGCCTCTTCTATCATGAGTCTGATCATCTCGTTCATGGCGTCTATGCCTGCATCTTTCAGCATGGCAGGGTTCTCTCTAAACAGCAGACCGAGATTAGCGAAGTTTGTGAAAAGCTTAGGGGGTGAAAGGAGGTGTTGCTGTCACGTACGGCTTGTCGACTTCGCCCATGATTCCTACGAATCCACTAAGGAACGTCACGGCTCCAGCAGCTGCGGGATTAGCAGCGGTGCCTACTTCGGCCATGCTAAGGGCTGCACCCAGAATGGCGTAAACGTCGATTGGGTCATTATCCTCTCCGTCAAGTTTCATGTCGGTTGCCAGCTCGCCTACTGACAAGGCTGTCTTGAAAGCCTCGAGCTCGAACCGAGATCTCATTTCCGTCACATAGCTATGGAAGGTGGCCATGGACTGGAAAAGATAGAAAAGACCACCTTTGCCAATCGCGTTGAAATCAGCTTGATTTGGAATCAGTGTCTGTCTGCTTCAAGGATAGGGTGGATGCTTACGACAATCCTTTTGAGGCTTGCAAGGCGCTCCAGCTGTCATACATTCCACTGCAATGCAATTAGCGGCCACTCATTTCTCGAACGGGCTCATAGTTGAGGTACGAAACCGGTCATGTACGGGGAATCCATGTCTGGATATTCAAGGATATTTTCCGAGGATGTGATCTAGGGGGTAGAATACTTACTATCGTTTTGATTGGCCGAGTCCGGAAACAGTTCCATGTACAAGTCCTGCGTCCAGTTGGAATGATCACCGTTGGATATAATATAGTCGTTGGCATATTGTTCGGCCCCGCTATCCCACCAGAACTTGCCCTTGTCTTGAATGGTGTCATATTTCTGTGGCTTGCAGTCGGGAAGTTTTCTGTCTGGGAGAACTGCAATTGCTGGCTGGGAAACCATAGCGATGGTGGTGAGCACCACCGCCCACGAGCTGTGGGTGAGAAGCATGCTGAAAAGTCGAATCCGGGAAACCGGAAATCGATGACGGGAATAAATAAGGATGGAAATTAACGACTGTCGAACGCAACGACTAGGAAATAGTCGGGGCTGGGAAAGACTGAAGAATGAAGGAAAGAGATGCTGGCGAGGATGGGTGAAGATGGTGAGTCTAGAGAGAAGACGTCTTCCCTATATACTATATTATATGATATACAACATCTCCACAAGTTGAGAGCTGTCCCAGGCCACCTCGAATACTAGGTGTAATCCACCGCTCGAACTTTCCCTGGCTCCATCGTATCTTCCCGTCTTACTGAACTCTTCAATCTCTCTGTTCTATTTTGCACGCAGGATCTATGCCCTTCACAATGATCTGGGCTATGCTGCTGGCGATGTACCGGAGGCCTCAAGTTCCCATGATCCGACGATGAGCGCGGGTGTTGAAATTCCACCTTCTATCAAAAGACATCATTCACTTTAGCCGCTATGCAAGCCAAGAGCCAGAATTGTACGACGGAGCGAATTGCATGCTGTGAACACTAGCTTCCTTTGAGCGTCTGAACATGGCCGCGCCTATTTGTGCGCAGCAACCCGTGGATCCGTTTTGATTTGTAAGTGCTGGATCGCCAGTTAAGACCTCCAAGCTGCGCAGCTGCGAACCCGAATATAAAAATATATCGCCTAGACCCAACACGGTAACTCCGTAATTGACGAAATATATCGTCTGTGCGATCCCTCCTCAAGCATACAACCTACAGGCCTTAATAAATGTAAAATGACGCGATAGCCTTTGACCAATGGCCGATCGTAAAGAGTTATCCTGACCAGGTGATTGGCGCTTACCCTTCCGAAAATCAGATGCCATGACCCCAATTTTACATTTATTAAGGCCTGTAGGTTGTAGGCTTCTATATTTAGCCTAAATAAATGATATTTGCGTATAATTAGTAAAATGGTAAAAAGGGGGCTTAGGACAACCCTGTTTTTAGGCGTAATTTATACTCATCACATGATATATCACCTAATTCGGAACGGATTTTCGCGATTTCCCGAACCTAGTAAAGCATGAAGGAATCCAGGGGGGCTTGAACGAGAATAAGCGCCAAGGACATACCCAGCATTTTCGACTCTCCTTTAAAGAGTTTCTGTCACCGATCACTTTATAAGGTTAAGTTCCCATGTGTTAAGCCTCTCTTGGCATAATCTCGTAGGGCGCACTTCTCTTTAGTCTTACGCCAGGAGCTGTTCTTGCTAGGGTGTAAAATCTCGTGGAGCTGCGTTACGACATGCTTCAGACAATAGCACTTCACATCCCTACCTCAGATAATCTGCGGGAGCTAGAAAGATATTCATCCTTATCGAAGTTGTGGAGGCACCTCTGTTCTTTATGCGTATCAGATTCCCTAGGTAGGAACGATTTTGTTTCATTCCGTTACCATACTTCCACGATAGGGATGTCGGCCTCCGATTAGGCTCTCCATTCTAGGAACGAAACCATTCCACAAATTGGAATAGAATGTCCTTCTCAAGTATGAACTTGATAAAGAATTGATTTCTCTGTGAGAGAGCAAGGTCATATGACCCGCCTCCCCGAAGCCCTACCGAAAGTAGAATGCTATCGCAAGCTTATGTGATATGGCCCCAAATCTTTAGTTCCGATCCTGTGGCTGTTCTTGTTTCAGAATGGGTGGAGCACGCTACGCCGCAACATATAATAAAAGTGTTTTACGACCTGGCCAGTTATAATCTTTCAGTATGTTTGGGCATCGCTCGTAAGCGACCTCTGTATTGGATCATGAGAGCCTTATGCAGGAGTCAGAATTTGGTTTCTGGGGTAGGGTAAAGAGAGTATTTCTCAAGAAACATTTAAAAGGGACTGCCCTCTATAATACAGGAACAAGCGAGTCTTTATATAGAGAGTGACTGCCTGACTAATCAGGTTTTAATATCCTCCAGAATCTTCTTTGCCACCTTACCGATAATTTTTAATAATTACTAAGGAAATAAGTGACTCATATAACCACTATTACGTTATAGTGGCTAACAGATCACTAGTGATATGATTTGCCGTTGGACCTCTTCTTGCAGCTTGTTGATCTGTCTTGAAGGTGAACTTTCTCTCTTGGGTTGCGAGTAAGCCGTCATTGAGCGTGGAGCCGGAAAAATATGTGATATTTTGGGATTATAGGGGCTAGAGAGCAAGAACGTGTTTTACCTTGCAGGAAAGGATGAATCTAGCCGTTGAATTGTTTTGGCCGTCAACGGGCTGCGAGAGATTTGTGTGAATCTGGAGAATGTTGCCATGGAAATATCGACCGTATCATCAACATACAAGGTGAAATCAAGCACTGCCTGCTGGGCTGTAGCTACCGTCGGTGAGCTCAATTACTGCTACAGTAGGAAAAACAACGACCCCGCCAGAAGGAGCCATCCGTTTCAAATGAAATAGAAACAAAAGCTAAACGCTAAGTCTACTAACAGCATCTAGCAAACCGAAATACGGTAGAAATACTCCACAACGCGATTCTATATAACACAGGCTGAAGGGACCATCGAATTCAAATCAAAGAAGAAGCGGACTGAAAACGGGCACCAGAAAAGAACCAGTTCCGGGCAAACAGTGGCTGTCAGTAACTCAGGTGATGTCGTCACTCTCATCGCTACCTATCCGCTCACTGTTGAGGCTGGCTAGGGGGCGGGAATAGAGATCCTTTTTTTGCAGCCACAGAATCAAATAAACAGCCAATGAAGGTTAAGTTAGATAGTAAGGATCCTAAGGTGAAAGCGTCGAGTAAGAGCTGCATGAGTTTGAGTGGGTGGAGGTGGATGTGATGACAACGCGAGAAAGGAGTATGGCTCGGCTATGGAGAGGGTAAGACTAAACGGAGATATAACCTGAGAAGTAGAGAGAAGGGGGGAAAGAAACGAATCAGGAGGGTCGAAGTTAGACAGGTATGTACAGATAGAGCAAGTTTCCGGACTCTCTGCTGAGACCTGTGATATTTGTGAATACACATTAGGAGGCGTATCAAATACTAGTATTTGATCGAGCCCACAAAAAGAAGAAGAAAAAGATCAAACTCAGAGAAAAAATCTCACGTCAAAGTATCCACCCTTAGGGTAATTCACGCATCTCCACCTTGCCATTCAAAGATAAAATTAACTGGCTGATCGACGGCGTCAATTTGATTGGGCGACTGAAGTCCCGAGGCCAACAGAAAAAGCATGATTTGTCCCCAAATGTTGCTCTCGGTGGTTCTCAAGATAGAGAACAATCTCCCCCCTTCCCATTTCTAGCATATTGTGAGTGAGCAGACTCATTCACCTTCGTTGATCGAAGGAAGCCTCCACATTTCATTTATGAATGGTCCCGTCATACAACTATACCCATCGATCTGGGCTGCATGACGATGATAGTGGCAGATTGCCTTGCTCCATGGATAGCTATTACTAAAGAATATGTTCCTATAATTCTCATGGAGCAAACGAGGCAGAATGTCGCGGATCAGCTTGCTCCAACGTGCAACGTCATCGGCGGTCTGTGTTTTCAAAAATCTAGGGTTGGCAAGGCAGAGGTAGATATCTTGACAGAATTGGCGGAATGCTGATCCTTCGGAGGTTTTCTCGTAGACCAACATAATTTCTTCGAGGTAGAATGCCTGTTTGTACACTAGATCGTAGGAACTAACTAGGGATAGTAGAACGATGTTGTCCATGACTGTGTTCTGGAAGTTTTCGGCGACTAATTTCTCAGCGAGTGCAAAACATTCGACGAGGTTTCGGAATCCACCGACACTATCTGAAGTGAAAGCTTTCGATTGAATTACGTTGCCTGACATTCCTGGTTCGGATGGATTTTCCTCGTTCGGTTTGGGGATTTTCCAGTCCTCAGGAAACTCGCGAAGTCTTTGAACGCTCTAGCAGCAACGTCTTCCAGAGTGACGGTGTTTTCACTTCCGCTGGCCCATCCCTGCTTGCAAGCTTTATCGAAGAACTTAGATTGCAAACAGACCAAGTCTTTGCGAACATGGAACACCTCCCTTGTTGATCCCATAATGACTGTCAAAGAAGAAAAGGTAATCTCTCTGTGTGGTCTGTCAGCTTCTCCTTCTTGCATGTTTTCTCTTTATGGGAAGCTCGACGAGAATGGATTGTACCTACTCGGCGAGCTTCATTTTCTTCTTCGGTGGTGTTGTAGACATAATTATCTTGGAGGGAATAGCTCGATTGATGCTCAATTGATGTTTGGTTGATGGAAGATGCAGGTGGGTTGTGCCGAGGAGGTGGCGTGAGGTTGTTGAATTTCCTTTTGCTTTGATGGCGATCGGAGTATCCGGGGCAACAGACAGGGAGGGTCGCACATGAGGGGGCAGTGGATATTTTGGCTGCTCTTTCCACAGCTGTACAGCTCAGTGCTCCTGCTTTCATAGATACTCTACAACTGGTGTTGTCGAGAAATTGAAGTGAGCAGCTTTGATGGACGGCTATTATGGCAGAGATTTTACCGATGTCAACTACGCTAAGCTAGTGCAGTGCATGGAATGTAAAACTTCTGTCATTAATCTCGTATTTGTATATTGTTGGCTTGTAACCTGTATTACTGGAGTATTTAATAAGGAAATAGGTTAAAGATTGTTAAGGCCGAAAGTCCACCGAACACCCCCCTTAATGGAGCATATGTTAGAGTTTGCACTTCCACGATAAATGAGATGAAATGTAGTGTGAATTCCTGAAACCTCTTAAGCGAATTGATTCGTACAACGTGAAGCAGAAGGTATCATATGATGTGATCTTCTTAACATAACAACACACAAATCTTACTCGGTCTGTACCGCATAAATTAAACAAACCCAATTTTAAGGTTAAAGGGAAGACACCTAATAGCCTAATTATGTGGCTTAGGCGTTCGACCAACTAGCTCGCTAAGCTCAGAGCAGATGCTTATAAACTCACGTACCAGCTCTGCAATATCATAGAATCGAGGAATCAATCTTCAACCTACTATTTCAGATGCTTATTGACATAGTTTTTTCACTGACAAATGGACCTGCTGGAAATCCATTATCGATATTATGTTTGCCCATTCCACTCAACCTCGGATATCCTCCTCAAAATTCGCGGCTGATGTTACCGTAGAGTAGAATGGAATCACGAGGAAAGAAATGAGTTGGATGATGGGATATCGTTAGTCTAGTGTGTGGCACAGAGCTAACCCATTTCTGAGAGAGTCAACTGCGATTAGCGTGGGGGCTTTCCCTGGTTGGCCCGAAAAGTTCAGTTGTGGGTATATAATACCTCATCATTCGCTCAATATATCTCAGGGAACCTAAGTCCCAACTCACACATCCCAAGAAATTGTTACAACCACCAAAACATCCCCACGATCACGTATACAATATCGAACGTTTCAATACAGCTCAATCCGCGTAGCGTAAACTTAATATAACAATCAACTATCTCCATCACAACCCCCTTCAAAATGCCCTACCAAGGGTTTGGGCTTGGATTCTCAATGACACCAAGAGAGAGCCTTAAGCGAAAATGTCTGCCTGATGGCTTTCACTACTATTACGGCGGCAAAATTCAAATCATGACACTATCAGACGGGAAGCCCACCCCCAAGCGCTTTCCAGAAGAAGAAATCGTCCAAGTCAAAGAGAAGGAGAGACAGAAGGAAACTACCGATTCTGAGATGGCTGGGGGACATTAAGGGGAATATTTCCACCTCCACTCAAGGTTACAAAAGCGAAGAACCTTTGAAGTATATGTGGCGTCAAAGCATACATCTTGCACCTTGGGGATTCCTCGTCAGATGTAGTGTACGGTATAGCTACCCGTATCATACCACCAGTGTGCAAACGCATTCAACCGCATCTCAACCACTTCGCAGTCGCGGGAAAGGGACAGGGGTACCGTACGTCAAGAACCATGGATACAGTCAAGCACTTCGTATTGGAGACGTCAATGAGTGGTCTGGCCAATTTCGTATTCCATTACCCCGACAAAGATGCTCATGACCTCCGTGCTGATTCTTCTCAAATAGACGACGCCTGGAACCCAGAAATTGGAGGGCATCACAATGAGATCAATGCAAACATTGACTAAGCCTTCGCGAATGTTGATCTCCCCCTCAAAGACGCCGGCGACAAGGCTGGTCGTAGGTCTTCCGTGTGAACTCTTCTCATGTGCTTCTAAATTATGAAGCTCTTGCGGCGATAGCACGACATTTTAAGAAGTGGATGTCCGATCATTCTCCTACTTGGACTTGCGTCAGTGTTGCCAGACTTGGTGATGATGATATGAGAGTGGAGATTTAGGTGGTGCCTCCTGGCCGGAAGGGGCAAAGACGGAGGTTACTGAATGTTAGTTTTCAATGTCGTTTCTATCTACTCTTTGCTGAGCGAGGCTAACTTTAAAAAGACAGCATACGGATGGGAGAAGCTATTTGATGTTCCTTTTAATACATACAAATAACTTGTAGACAATTTTCCTTTACTAACCCAATACTGTTCAATGTTTGAAGCCAACGAGCACATGAAGCAAGTCTTCAAATGGATATAAGAAGATATTCTCCAATTTCATCTCAAAGTGAGAACCGTGATAACCTGGCTCAATGCAGCCGATTCCGTACAGTATCACGATGGTTGTGTTTCGGTTCGACAGCATAATCCAGGAAGTAGTCCAAGGATTGCCACTGACGTTCATAGGCAAAACAAGTCTTTGTTCAGTGGTGATTGAAAATACGTTTAGGCTTGTCAAAATGAAAGACATTTCTGTGGCTTAATTATATTAGCGAAACATAGAGTTGATAGCCCCTGCGAGCTCAGTGCTATTCGATTTGTCGATACAGCAGGTGTCTACCCAGAAGTATTGCAAGCCGTCACGCCTCGCCTGCTCTCCGCAGAACTGTCTCGTTATAGCCTGCCATTCTCTTGCCAGTGCCATCCATGAGATCTGCAAAGGTGACCTCCTCCGCCCCCCATCTGTGCGAAAGTATCGCATGCTTGGGAATTTTGTGGTCAAAGAACTCGAATAGGCTGAGCTCGCCAGCGTTGTTATATGCTAGTAGACGCATTGTTCGACCAGACTTGAGGCTCCCGAATGAAAGAGACTAATGTTATTGCCAGGTGTTGAGCCGTCGGGCATCCGAAGTTGTGAATGAGTTGGAAGGGGACGTTGGATTAAAACTTGAGCCGGGGGCATTACTAAGATCTGCCACTCGCTACTCGTACAGAGTACTTACTTACGTGCGAGCCGCGGCAGATTCATAGCTGGCCCTCGAGGATATTCAAAATTGGCGCTCGATTAATCAAACGTGTGCAGAAAAAGTAGAAAAACAAAACCAAGGTGAGAGATCGATCTAGTTCACTTAATCATATAGTTATACGGAGTTCTGGCTGAAATCTAAGCCATGGCTCATGATTGCCGCCGCCGTGGGAGCATCCCGAAACACCAAGAGGAGACAGGCTCAAGTCATGTGGCCACCATCCGATATCGTCGCGCGGGATCACGTGAGATCATATGATCACGACCCGGATCCCCACAAATAGGGGGCACTTCAAAGAAATATGCCTAAGGCCGTAAACATTTGTTCTGTACGGTGTGGGCCACACTTGTGATCCTTCGAGACGCTTCCGCCACCATGATTCGCTACACCACCCCTACCCCGAGGCTACTCCGGAAGAGGAAAAACCAATGCTTGGCCACGGGGCAAAGACGTCCCGACATCAGCAGTCACGTGATGCACAATGCACGCAGGAGTTACCCAGACCATATACAGTACAGTAGAACACACTTCCTATGCTTTGTCAGCCAAATTGGGCGCACGTGAGGCTCTGTTGAATGCTCCCGGATCGCCAAAAGGGAAGTCCGCGAGGCAAAAGAGACGAAGCCGACAGCAAGACCAAGAGAAATCCAAGAAGGCAAAGGAGCCATCATCGACGACTGCTGCGCATTCGCTTAACCATCTTTGGCAACCAACTTCCTCTTCCACCTCCACTTCCACCACTTCTTGTTCTCCTCTCTGCTTCGTGATGTGCCTTTCTTTCCTTCCACTCTTCTCCTGCCCTCCTCTCCTCTCCTCTCCTGTCTTCCTCTCCTCTCAGCTACTCGTACCTCTATATTCCACCGGGCGATTCGCACCACCATGGTCCTCCTTGCGCAATGCTGGACGTTGACGAGGAAAAACATCCTCATTGCGCTTCATCGACATGCCATCGCAACCGTCGTGCGCGCCTTTCTTCTCCCCATCGCCTTCGTGATCTTCCTCAGCTATGCGCGGAACCTCTTTATCCCGCCGTCGACCTTTGGAATTGGCTCCCCGCATCCCATACGGACCTTGGCCGAAGGACTCGATGCTGCCAGTGGGGGGAGACATACCGTGGCGTTTGTGAATAATGGATTGGCCGGAGGAGACATCGATCGCGTCATCGATGCGGTGGCGCAACAGGTGTCGAGGGCGGGCAGAAATGTCGCCCGGCTCACCACCGAGACGCAATTGTTGGACACTTGCAGGAGCAGTTTGAGGTATGGGACCCGGCGAGGGATGTTTTGATTCGGATCAACCCAGCAATGTCCCCCTTGATATTCATGTCGAAGACTTGAACTCAGGCTAATGGATTGCACAGAGGGGCAACGACCTGCTATGGCGCCGTCGTCTTCGAATCCTCGCCGGGTGAAGGCAGTGGGGGGATATGGAATTATACCTTGAGAGCAGACGGCGCATTCGGCCAGCGAATAAACGTCGACACGCGGACGAACGATGCCCAAATATACCTCCTCCCTTTTCAACGGACCATCGACATGGCCATTGTCAACTTCAATCGCACAGCCACCCCTCTCCCTTCGACGGTCATGGAATATCCATACACAAGCCTTACCCAGGAGGAACGTAACACAGCCATTCGGGTGAATTACCAGGGCGCCATCATAAACATTTTGGCCATTGCATTCTTCATTGGTATGGTGGGCGTGGTATACCATCTGACGGGCTTCATTGCGACGGAAAGAGAACTCGGGATGTCGCAATTGATCGAAGCCATGATGCCCAATTTACAGAGATGGCAACCCCAAGTCGCCCGGATAGTATCATACCATCTTGCATTTGATCTCATCTATCTTCCCGGCTGGGTCTTGATCGGCATTGTCTTTGGCGTAGGAGTCTTTGCCGAGACATCCATGGCTATAGTCATCGTCTACCATGTCTTGAGTGGTTTAGCTCTCACGTCGTTGTCAATCCTGGGAGCCTCTTTCTTCAAGAAGGCGCAGCTTAGTGGCATCACCCTCGCCATTGTCTCCCTCCTTCTCGGAGTCCTGTCACAGGTTATTGGTGTGACAACCACGGGAACCGTGGTGGTCCTCGGCCTCCTCTTTACTCCCTGTAACTATGTCTTCTTCCTGATATTCATGGCTCGCTACGAACGGCAGAAATTGGCCGCTGATCTTCTTCATGCTGCCCCGGACAATCCATGGACGCTACCTGGAATAGTATTGTGGGCATTTTTGGTCCTTCAGATATTTGCCTATCCACTCCTCGGAGCTTTGGTCGAACGATCTCTGTATGGGACGGCCTCTGAAGGAAGGTCTGTTGTTGGCAGAGATTTGAATGACTCCACAAATCCATCTGACACCCAGACTGTCCGCCTTCAAGATTTCACCAAGCACTACCCTCCAACCTGGTATTATCGTGTAACTGCCCGTTTTCGCAAGAACCCCAAAACCATAGTGGTCGCGGTCGATAAGCTCAATCTCAGCGCCAGTAAAGGTCAGATATGCGTGCTTCTGGGGGCCAATGGATCTGGGAAGTCTACCACGCTAGATTCAATTGCTGGCCTCAACACGGTCACAAGTGGTACCATCACAGTCAACGGAAGAGGGGGGCTTGGAATTGCACCACAAAGGAATGTTCTGTGGGATGAGCTTACCGTTGAAGAGCACATTCGAATCTTCAACCACCTGAAATCCCCAAAATCTCGCGACAGCAAAGATCTCATCCGGAAATTGATCGATGCTGTAGACTTGGATCGAAAATTTGGCGCCAGGTCCAAGACTCTTTCCGGAGGCCAGAAACGCAAACTCCAGTTGGGAATGATGTTTACGGGTGGAAGTGCAGTATGCTGTATAGATGAGGTTTCAAGTGGCCTCGATCCTTTGAGCAGACGCAAGATTTGGGACATTCTACTGGCCGAGAGAGGGGCTCGCACCATAATTCTCACGACCCATTTCCTTGATGAGGCTGACTTGTTGGCCGACCAGATCGCCATCCTGTCCAAGGGCACCCTGAGAGCCAACGGGTCATCGGTCGAATTAAAGGAGAAGCTTGGAGGGGGATATCGTATTCAACTTCAGACCGGCCCTGGTAATTTTACATGTCCGGACATCGAGGGCGTCGACAAGCTTGCTACTTTCGGTCAGGTAACGTACACTGCCAGCACTTCAGGTCAAGCAGCACGAATTATCAAGCGTCTAGATTCAGAGGGCCTTGCAGACTATCAACTCTCTGGTCCTACAATTGAGGATGTATTCCTTCAACTTGCGGATGAAGTCCGATCAGAAGAACTGTCCGGGCATTCCAGCCCCAACCAGAACGTCCCCTCGGACTCACCTGAGCCCATCGAGAAGGGAGGTGGTGCAGTCGGCATCCCGAAGACTTCCAGAGAGGAAATGGAATTACGTACGGGAAAGCGTATCAGCCCTTTTCAACAATGCTGGGTGCTCTTTCGCAAACGGTATACAATTCTACGCCGCAACTGGCTTCCATACGCAGCAGCTTTTCTGCTCCCTATCATTGCAGCTGGCCTGGTCACTTTGTTCTTGAAGGACTTTCGAGCTCCTGGCTGTGCTCCGGCGGATACTGCTCGAGAGTCTGATGTGGAAAGTTTAGCAACTCTGGGCATATACAATCTTGTGCTTGGACCATCATCAGGACTTTCCGTTGGGCTTCAAGCCTTTTTCCAACCTTTGCTTTCCA
This sequence comes from Amylocarpus encephaloides, assembly GCA_019669835.1. NCBI lineage: Eukaryota > Fungi > Ascomycota > Leotiomycetes > Helotiales > Amylocarpus > Amylocarpus encephaloides. The sequence goes on from MU251538.1 coordinate 45,160, forward strand.
TTCCCATCCCGCCAGAGGCTGAGGCTGAGGTCCAACAAGGCCTCCACATCGTTGACACCCTCGATGCTTTCAATAGCTATATCAACGCAAATTTCTCAACTGTCAGACCTGCGGGATTCTTCCTGAACAACAGTTCCTCTTCTGCAACTCTTGCATACAAGGGTAACCGAAATATCTACAATAGCATTGCCGGCCAGAACGTCATGGACATAGCGCTGTCGAATGTCAATATCTCGACGCAGTATTCGGAGTTCGACATACCTTGGGCACCATCCACAGGAAAGACCTTACAGCTTACCGTGTATTTTGGTCTTGCGATGGCCGCATACCCTGGATTCTTTGCATTATATCCTACCATCGAACGGACGAGAAATATTCGAGATCTCGAGTACTCGAATGGAGTTCGGTCTTTGCCGTTGTGGCTAGCATACGTAGGGTTCGACTTCTTGTTCGTGCTAGTTTCAAGCGCTCTTAGTGTTATCATTTTTGCTGCAGCATCAAGCGCGTGGTACCATGTGGGATATCTATTCCTCATCTTCGCGCTTTTCGGCATGGCATCCATATTGTTCGCATATGTGATTTCTCTTTTTGCAAAAACCCAGCTTTCAGCATATGCCGTCGCTGCAGCGGGTCAAGCTGTTCTCTTTTTGGTGTACCTGATTGGATATTTATGCACACTCACATATGCCGTAAGTCAACCTAGATCTTTTTCCTGAAATGATACACTAACAACAAAATTATAGCCAATCAATAAAATCGATGACTATTTACTTATTGTCCATTTCACCATCAGTCTAGTAACGCCGATGGGCAGCTTGATCAGATCACTCTTCCTAGCTTTGAACATCTTCTCCACAACCTGCGACGGAAGAGAGTTAGCGTCATACCCTGGCGGCATTCTCCAATACGGTGGCACAATCCTGTATCTGATCGTCCAAATCTTTGCTCTTTTCGCCATCCTTCTCTGGTACGACTCGGGATCTGTTCTGGCTTGGTATCGTAGAGTTCGCGGGGCTCCCACGGCGGCAGCCACCAATGGCACCTCGAATGATGTGGAAGATGCAGAAGAGCTCACTCGAATTGCCAGCTCAAATGATGGACTTCGAGTCATACATCTCACCAAATCATTCAAGCAGAACACTGCCGTTGACAATTTGACCTTTGGCATCAAGCGTGGAGAGGTGTACGCATTACTCGGCCCGAATGGCGCTGGCAAGTCTACCACCATTTCGCTCATCCGAGGTGATATCCAGCCATCGAAGAACGGAGGCAGCATCTTTGTGGAGAACGTCGATATCGGCAAGCAGCGAGCGAAAGCAAGATCATCTCTTGGTGTCTGCCCACAATTTGATGCAATGGACTCAATGACAACACGCGAACATCTAGTCTTCTACGCACGCATTCGAGGAGTTCCGGACGTGGAGCATAACGTCGAGGCAGTCATCAAGGCAGTTGGCCTCCAAGCATTCACATCTCGAATGGCAGCTCAATTATCAGGTGGTAACAAGCGCAAACTGTCACTCGGCATTGCCCTTATCGGCAATCCGACGGTCTTACTACTCGACGAGCCATCTTCTGGGATGGATGCCGCAGCTAAGAGGGTCATGTGGCAAACACTAGCTTCTGTCGTCCCTGGCCGCTCACTTCTTCTCACGACACACAGCATGGAGGAAGCAGACGCCCTCGCTGACCGCGCCGGTATCATGTCGAAGCGAATGTTAGCGACCGGCACGACAGGCCACCTCCGCGAAGTTCACGGTGGCGCTTACTACGTCCATCTGGTCCTGAAATCCGCTCCCCACACCACAGATGAGGAAATCAATAGACTACGCGCATGGGTCCTCGAAAGACTCCCTGGTGCAAACATCGAGGATAAGACATACCACGGTCAAATCCGCTTCTCTGTCCCCGCGCAGAAGTCCGCTATCCAAGAAGAAAACTCCGAAACAGATAGCAAGGATTCCATCACTGGTGGTCGTGAGCCGATGACGCGGGAGAGTCCGGGGAGTATCGGGAGTCTTGTCACGATGCTTGAGGATCATAGGGAGGAGTTGGGACTCGAGCATTATTCTGTGAGTCCAACGACCTTGGATCAGGTTTTCTTGGCCTGCGTGACGAAGAATGATGTAGTAGAGGAGGGGTATGGAACGGGGAAGAAGAAGGGGGGCTGGAGGGGGTGGTTTCAGAGATCGTGATATAATAATGATGGGTTGTGACGACGGAGTGGGAAATGGACGAATGGATGATATGGATGCGGCGGAATGGAATGGTCATCTTGGATCAGGGGATCATGAATGGAACTTGCATGAGTAACGGCGTTCGGCGGACCACGAGGGATTGTATATTGACTCTAGAATTGTACACAGATAACTTGTAAACGCATCAAGAAACCATGAAGACTGTCCCTGGGGTGAGGAGGATTCTGGTAAGGTTCGCACTAAGGAGGAGTACAGTGAATATCAAATAACGGTAGGAGGCCGATGGTTTTATCCTTGGTTACCGGGAAGAGAGGACGCAGATAATGTTTCGTGCGTGGTCGATGTGGATTTGCGATTTCACTGCGCAGTCGTCCCCTTTCCGTACGGCATATCTGGAGGCGGGCTAGATACAACCCGTCGGCATTTCATCAATGGCACGGAGACCTTACTTCATAGAGTGGCCAAGAGTTTATCACCTCGAGTATCACGCCCAGGGCAAGCAGCCGTCCTCCGTACTGTACAGTCCTGTATATTCGCAGTGAACCCAATTCACTTCCGCTTTGACTGCAACAGAACCAAGAGCCGCGCATTCGAGTCCCACGCTGGAGGCCACATTCGATTCGGCAGAATTTCACCTGGGATTTGCCCTTTTTATCTTGGAGGCCTCCCGTTCGGGAGCCCTCTCGTAAGCTTAGAGCCGGGCGAGCTTTGATCGGGCGACCTTGAGAGGGTATATACGTGGGCGGAATTTGTATGCGAAATATAACTAACCAATAGGAAGCGATCCACTCATTATGACCAATGGGAAGCGCGGAAACTGTAAGCTGCCGAAGTAGCTGTACTAGAATAGGGGTACAAATAGTGGAATAGTACACATGCATTCCGCCTGCCTTCGGGCAACTTTGGTGTAGAGGTCTTTTAAGGGCACCCCTATTTCTGAAGCCACTGACCTTATTAACAAAACAAAATTTCGAGCAGCCAACCGGTGTGTAAAGTTGTCACGTGTTCTAAAGAGAACAGCTACGCTTGAAACAATTAGATGATTCTTTAGGGTGTTCGCTAGAGTGGCACGGTACTAGTCAATTTTATAATTGGCGGGCAGTTGGTGCCAGGTCATGTGATCAACTCTGCGCAGTCCCCTTTTCGCGTTAAGCGAGAAGCGACGGATACGAGGGAGAAGATCAATGCCAGCGTCAGGCAATGATGATTGAGTGATGATCCGGGGATCTGATTGCAAGGCATTCTAGCCAGCGGGTTCTTGGCTGCGCTACCCACCATCGATACTGCTTATTCGTGGCGCTAGGGATGCTACGCCGGCACATGTGACGGCTACATCGAGACAAATACAATCGATGCGGCGACAAGTCGCCGTGAAAATGACCACTCTCATTCGGTATTTTAAAATCGATGATTGACAGTCCACGTCGTCTGAAACGTAGCGTTAAATGTAAACCGGATTGTTTCTTATAGTTATAATGTATATGATGCAACTCATCGTTGGGACGCAGCTTGATTTGGAAATCCTTTGCGCTAGCGCCATTCATCGGCACTCGGCCTTGGTTGATTTGGGCGATTTCATTTGCCTCACCGAACGCCGGTACTGAAAACATCATTTAGCTAGGTTCTGCCTACAGGATTGTGGCTTGAAACTTCAACGTGACTTCCTATTCTAAGTGGTTGGCGAATTTGCGAGATTCCCATCACGTTGAGTTCTTCATAGATAACAAACAAGATTCTTGCCGAAGACTAGCTTTGTTGGGGTTTCCCATCGTCTCTGGCAAGGGTTAGCAGTACAGTTAGGAGTCTTTCGAGCTGCTGCGCGAAAGGCTGCGTGTCCACCCCAGAACTCGCAGAACCCTGCGCTATGCCCATATATTGCACGCGATACTGGACTCCTATGTCTTCGACGAGAACTGAGGTGATAGGCTTCGGTCGCTTCATTCGTGGCTATACAGTAGCCGGGTTCGCGCCCACCCTCTACATCTCCGAATGCAGTAATTTCACTTCCATTCCCACGGCTTATAGTCTAGGGAGCTGTCCTAATGGATGGCCAGGAACGGCTCATGTGACCACTATTGCTGTGACCGATTTTGTTGCCCACCATATGTAAACAACTCTCATGTCCTGTTATAGAAGACTCACCAAGTATAGCGACGCACCAATCTCCGCCCGTACCACCCCCAGCAGCTCTAAGGCGCCAATGGGCACTACTGATCTCACTATCCGATACCCCAGAATAGATCTTCAACTTTTCAACCATATAGGAGTCTACTACCCACCTATCATCAACAGGCTTCGATCTACCTGTTTATTACGCCTGGACGGGATTCCCTCCGATGAGGATTGCCAACGAGATGGCGTCATAAAGTGGAAAAGCTTTAGCGAGTCTACTAGTTATGAAGTGTAGAAGGGTGAGATACCGAAAAACACATTTGGTATAATAACAATCACAGGTAATTTTGTAACGACTAATAACAAGACTATAGAAATAATGGTGTTGGGGGAGCTGAGATGAACACGAGGACGGGGAAGGGGGTATCGCTTGGGGGATTTTGGAGATACGGGAGTTGTGGAAATAAACGTAAGATAGTGCATAAAGGGCGGAAATTCGAGGGATGGTACTGTATTAGTCACTGAGAGATGGTCGCTGTCTTGATGGGGCCTTAATAACGCACAAGGATGGTGGATTAAGGGGTCTAAGGGCGGTGAAAGCTGTTACAGAGTTGATAGATCTCCTGCCCGCCTCACTTTCTATGCACAACACATCCATCCAAACTTTCAAACTGCGCTCCAATGCCGAGAAGAGCGATCTCAACCTCCTTGGGTTGACCACTGCATGTTGAAAACCACGGATCTTGTGATGGTGGGGGGTCGAAGGCATCCAAGTTCACATTGCCTGCTCCTGGTGGCGAAGATTCAGAGTTGTGGCGCAAGGAATTAAATTGGATATTTGATCTAGCCGAGGTGATTTTATTGTGTGATTGAGACTGAATTGAATTGGATGTCTCTTCGAAGGGTATATCCTTGGATGCTCGTTTGCGTGTTGAAGATCTGGTTATAAGAATCAGCAATTGTGATCTCATGCACTTCAGCTAGAGGGTGTACTTGGCATGCTTGGAAGGAGTTTGGGTCTTTCGGGAAGTCATTTCGGCGTACAGGAGATGGTTTCTTTCTGTCAAATAGTTCAAGTGGTCGCACTTGATGAAGGTAAAAGGTTGTTTGCTCACGAAATTATTGTCGGGTGGTTCACTTCTTAAATCGCGGGAGACCACCACGAACGACTATTCGTAGTGTTGAGTCTTGATGGTGGCCTCCCTCCCGGCATAGTACTGCAGTATCAGACCCACCTATCGAATTGAGAGACACTTGCAGCCCATTTGTTTCTAAGGAAAACGAGGACTCCTTAATATTTTGAAGCGTCGTTCGCTGTTATTCGAAACGTTTGAGGTTCCGTATACCATCTAAAACCATTTACTTTCCGGTAGCATGAGTAGGTACCAGAACCGTAAAAGATATGTTTCATCACTTTGCAACTTAGTAAACTACTAACACGCTACTCCGTTATGATGAGGAAAAGATCGTGGAAGTTTGTGCTTTTACACGGTTTGTCAGCATGCTGCCTATGAAAATCAGAGGCCACCCTTGCAAAGAGGCCACCCTTGCAAAGAGGCCACCCTTGCAAAGAGGCCACCCATGATGCCCCTGGCAGTTAGAGGCCACCTAAGGAGGTCAGAGGCCACCCTTGAAAAGTGGAGGCCATCCCTACTCACTGATTCTCAGCCCCATTGCCCCTCGTCCTTTATCCGTGGTAGAGCTCCCATCTGGCTTGAACTTTTCACCTCAATCAATAAAGTTATATTTTCCTCAAAGAACCTTCATTCTATCTTCGAATCATACAACCAGTTTAATTCCCCGCCGGCACACAAGTGAGCCTGCGGGGAGAACGCCTGGCTTCTCCTGTCATTGACCGTACAATTTCGCACACCTAGATTTCAACATAACCCTCCGGCGATTCTCGCGCGGAGACATACTGTCTTCGCGCTTTCCAAATCTCCGGAGAGTACAATGGCCATTGTTTAGAAAGCTTTCCTCAACAAAATCCGGGTTCCAGTGAGTATGTCTGCCCTGTAGACCTAGTTCTGAAACCTACATCAACCAGCGACCATTCTTTGGACGTAATCCCTGTAAACGAACACTTTGAATCATTCGAAAGCACCGCCAACACGGTTTGGTACGAAAGTTTTACCCCACAATACAACAGTCAGAGAAACCCTGCTATTCGGACTCCAGGGCTTCCTTCCAGCAGTCCAATCCAATCCTCGGACGCTGGACCTCCTCTAGGAATTCCTATTTATGAGGAGTTCTCTGAGTCTACCTATTCAAAAACTGGAGGCCCTAGCGCTCCAGCTGCTATAAGCGACCCTATGGAAATATCCCAATCTTGGCCACACAGAAATAACAGCACATCAAGCGATTCAAATACCGTTCACGCGGTCAACTCCTCCCAAGTGCCAGCATCGCTCGACGGTGACAAATCTCTCGGGGTGCCTCTGAAGCCAACTCTCAACTCACGACAGAGTCTCCGCAAGCTGATACAGTGTACACAAGCGCCTTGTGACAAAGCATTTCGGCGTCGTTGCGACCTCAAGTAAGTACCGTACTGGGTAAAACAAGACGGCTTCTAAAAACGCTCCAGTAAACATCTTAGAACACACGATCGAGAATTCAAGTGTGACATCCAAGGGTGTACTCACAACCGAGGTTTTGCGCTGCGGAAAGACCTTCAGCGACACATTGGCACTGTGCACAATAAGGAAACCCTCGTCTGTGAATATTGCGGGGAGACGTTCTCAAGGTCTGACAACTACAAACGGCACTTGAATAAACATCACCCTGGTCATTGAGCACCCTCGCTACTGATTGCACGATACCCTGCTGGCTACCTACCCTCTCGACTGTCCTATCTGAAAACACAAGACTCCAAGAATCTTCACAGCCATGTCAGAACTCTCCGCGAAGTAAGTGCACTTGAAATAGGTTGCGGGCTCCAAGTGGTAGAGGTTATACTAACTATATTCAAGTCGTCTATTCTGGACCCTCGATGAAAATTCCCGTAAGCCCGGTATCGTCCCCAGGCAGCTTAAGCAACCCGAAGCCGCCGAGGAAGCGGTAAGTGCTCTTCCTATTTAATACTATGCCTTAGAGGGTAGATCTGACCACTCTGTGTCTAGCCCGTCGTCCGAGACAGAAATGATTGCAAATATTTTAGTTCTCCGCTACCAGATTTTCTACCCCGAGAAGGAGAGAGGCCTAGTCTTAACGATTGTCTGTTTAGTTGGGAAATATTTTATTTCAAAAGTTCACCATTAGATCAAGTTCCCATTTACTCGGATAGCCTCGAAAACCCCGATTTTGGGATTCATGAAATCATTTGGAATTCTTCGGCGTCCCATTCACAATCAGGCGAAACCAGATCCTGTCCAACATGCTTGATCTTAAACTCTGACCATGAATTACATAAGGGGCGGGACGAAGAGTGGGGAAATTTCACGAATCCATTTTATCACGCCAAGATCGGCAAGTTGGTTGATAGAGATTCTGTTTGGTCTGTGACTCAAACTATGGTTTCTAGTCCCAAATTGGTCTTGTGGGACAGTTATCCTTACAAGATCTATCCGGGTTTCTGGGGTCGGTCAATGGTCTTCTACAATCTCTATCTACTATTTTTTCTCGTTACAACACGAGCACAAACCTCTGAGAATTGTCAAGATCATCGCAGATATGTGTATTTCATTAAGTTACAAGGATGAATTACTTCGAGTAGTTTTTATGTTTCATGATATTCTCTGCCAAGCACGGGGGTTTTTTAATCCTCGCTAGATGAAAGGTTTTTTTCCCCGTGTGAGGAGAGATCGGGTCGCCATGGGTCACTTTCTTTTAGAGCTGTTGGAATGAATGCACCAGTGGATGCACTAGTGTTCGTGGAACAAAGGGCAATTGACATTATGTATATAACGGTACCTATTGGACTAATCGGGACTAGATCGCGCGGAGTGCGTCTGTGTCACAACAAGAAGTAATCGTTATATCATAACACGACAAGCCAAAGGTTTCACTTACAAAGTGACGCTCGTTGTCACGTTAGACCGTGATAGGTGATACAACGATAATCTGTATACTACGGTATACCGACAAGAACAAATCTCAGGTTCAAGAATCAACTCTCTACCCCATACCACCCCCCGACGAATAGTTACAGTAGGTATATTTCTCGAAGCTTGTCAAGCAACACCTACCAAAGAAAAATACTACTTCCGAGGAATTTTGCTAGCTATCATTCTTAGCTCAAAACAGGAGGATGAAATCCTCTCAGAGTTGGTTTCCTATAATGAGAAAAAAAGGTCATGGCGCTTTCAAGTGGTTTAGTGTGGTTACTACTTGATTGATCTCAAATACGAGAAAAATGCCACTCCAAAACTAAAGACAACCCTATCTATTCGCGAACAGAGAATCTTTTGTCCCCTTAGATCACACAGCTCCTCTAAGAGTGCTAGCTACATTCCCAGCCATTTCTCGTAACCTAAAATCCCTTCTAAAATCGCACTCTATAATTGATTTCTTTATTCTGAGCTACATGACCAGCCACTTGAATTTGCTTTGGCATCCTTTTCCCGTAGCCGGCAGCCGTATCAGTAAGAATGCCATCCGATGTCAAGCCATTCCCAATACCCGTACCTCCTATGCCTTCTGGAAGATTTTGGATCTTGAACGCTATCTTCGGCTTGACGATGCTCGCTTTGGTACCCCTGTAGATTGAGACGACGCATTATGCGAGGATCGACAGCGCTTGCCACCCACCCAATAGGCTTGGTAATTGGGTAAGACTAACCGAACGAGTAGGGATCCGGAGCGGCCAATGGGTGCGTTGTGCGGTTAGCGGCGAGCTGGTGAGCTAGTAGACGTAGACCTCCAAAAATAGCGGCTAAACATCCCCGAAACAGTAGCTCGCTAACCGCTACACCGTGTAATAAAGTAAATTAGAAGAAATAGTATATAAAAGGAGGGTATAGTATTAGAATACGCATGGTATGCTTCTTAGTATAATACTATGGCATGCACTGAGATTAAAGATTATAATACTCGTAAAAGTCTCCCAGTTACTCTTCCCTAGAATATCGAGCACTAAGCTGGCCGATACCTAGGCGCTCCTCTCCGTCTCACCCCTACAGGCCCTACCACGCGTCTCCTGTTCACGCTCTTGCCAGATCTCGATAGCATCAGGCCACCATCTTCTCTTCGCTACATCAATGCAAAGCTCGATCACAATGCACGCCATGACAACAATAACCAGGACCGCCCACCACGTCAGATCGAAATGCTGCGTGAACGCGCGGTGGACGGTATAGACACCCGGGGAATTTGAATAAGCTGCAGAGAGAAAAAGGTTCCAAGCCCACCATCCGGATATGGTAAGGATGGCTGCGAAGATTGGGATCCAGGTTTTGTGGTGATAGTCGAGTATTCTATGGGCATTAGCTGGGAGATTGAGAGTAGAGCAAGATACGAAGCAAAGGACTAGAAGGGGTGCTTACAGCAGTTTGACGTTGATAAAAACAACGCAAATTGAGAAAGCTAGATCACCCAAGGCGAAGAGCCCTTGATCTCCCGTCCTATGTTCCACGCCGTACAGGCCATAGACCATGAAATATATGACTAAAGCCTCGGAGACAGCCATTAGCATCCACCACCAGTACTGACGCATATTAAACCCTCTGCTCTGTTGGCCGTAACCATACAGCTCTGGTATGTTAAGAAGAGTTTCGGCAGAAAGGTCCTGTTCAAAGACCCCCGGGATCATGACGGGCAACGCCGTAAACAGCGTATTCCACACGGCAAGAGACCAAGATTCGAAAAGAGAGGTGCCGGTATATCCATTCCAGCGTTGGTAAAGTAGTTGCACGACATAGAATAGCATTTCCTTCCAGAAAGTGAGCAGAATAAACTTGGCCGTGCGTACGTAGAGCCAATGGCCGTGAACGAGAAGCAGGCGTTGAAGAAAGCGGAATTGTGCAATCGAATAGTCTGCTACTCGAGCCGCTTGCAGGCCTTCTTTGCCACTGATGCCAATACCGACATGGGCTTCTTGGATCATGGCGATGTCGTTGCCACCGTCTCCAATGGCTAGTGTGATAGCTTTTGAGTCGAGCTGGCGGATTCGTTTCACCATGGCGGCCTTTTGAGAAGGTGATGCGCGACAGCAAATAACCGAGTCGACTTTAAGGAGGAGTTCGTAAAACCTCGTGTTAAGTGTCTCATTCTCTTCAACTTCAACGAGAGCCTGGCCGTCAATCACGATGACGGAGTGAGCGATGCGGCCAGCGTTGAGATTGAGAAGTGTGTCTAACATTTGTTCTGCCATTTCTGATTCGTCGCCACCGTTCAGTATGATTACTTCGGAATAGCTTTTGCAGATCTTAGCGGAATGTGCGATGGTGATTGCAGTCTCCCGTTTGTCGCCAGTCAGCATCCAAATTTTGATGTTTGCTTGCTGGAACTTCTCAATGGTTTCTGGTACCCCGACCTGCAGTTTATCTTCAATGCCAGTTGCTCCGGCCAGTTGGAGATCTCTTTCGACATGCTCTGCAGCTGACTCGATCATATTTTGTCTGTTGAGTAGGCTTGTAGTGGCTTGGTGGTGCAAAGCTTCCCAGCTATCATATTCTTTCTGGGAGAGAAAGCGATATCCGTAAACAAGAGTTCGAAGTCCATCAGAGGCGAAAATTTCGATATGCTCCAAGCACCTTTCCATGATAGACGTTTCGTTGCTTGGATCTTGATGATATTCACTCAGATAGGAAGGTGACCTCACCAAAGGGACCTTGAGCGTACTTGGGAAATTTCCCATTGATCTTCTCGGGATACTTGGGGATTGGGGTTCAACCGTTAGGTGGGATGGTTGTTTACTTCGAATCAAGAGGACTGGCTCAATGATACTCATGCTCCGCCGCCCGAAGTATCCTTCGCCATGACTCCTTGTGGGAGGTCCTGGTTGTGCAATACTGAAGCTTGTACGGGACTGCTGGAAGCTTTTACGAGATTGTACTTCGCTACTTTTGCGCGACAAAGCTTCCTCGACCTCCATGCTCACTCGTTCCAATCGTCGGTCCCGGACCAGAGACAACTTTTCTTCCACCATCAGGTCAATCCTTAATCTTGGCAGAAGGACGGAATCTGCCCCTTTGCAAATGAGGCAGATCTTGCCATTGGGTAGTTTGACGATGATCGACATACGCTTGCGCTTGCTGCTGAATTCTATGACATGGAGAACTTCGTACGTCTCACGTGTACTCGAAGTGAGTAGTGTGATAGAATGAGTTGTTCTGTCAATCAAAAGATAACCTAGATCTTGGGATGCTTCGACAAGAGCGAGCTCATCCGGCGAGGCAGCCTGAAACCCAGTCTTCCCACTGTCCTGAGCTTCGGGGTAAGCAGTGTGGCAGATTGCTAAGCAAAGCGCAAACTGACTTAGCCTCTGGGCGAGTGCCGTAGTTGGGTTGCTCTCTAAATATCTCATGATATTTCCATAAGTTTCCGGGTCGCCTTGTCTCGCGCAGGTAGGGTCGGCGGCATCTTGCGTGATAGTAGGCATCTCGATTGTGATTCTTGGTGTGCCAACACCATCTACTTGTATCGAGGGTGTCTCTCGCATGGCTCCAACGGCCTCCTTGGTGTCTTCCCTGCTACCTTCAAGTCCGTCATGCAGCCAAATCTCTCCGCCAATGGTCATTTTCCTTAATTTCATGACATTCTCAGTCAGAGTTCCTGTCTTGTCGGAAAGAATGTAATTTATCTGCCCAAGATTCTCATAAATGTTCTGGGTGTTCGAAACCATCGGAGTATTGGAAGCTTCGTCGTACATTTCTATGTCGCGAAGAAGCAAGAATTGGGCAAATTTGATCAGCTCAAGACTCACATAAAGTGCGAGAGGAATCAAGTTGTTGAACATGATCGCAAAGGCAACAAATATGTCAATCAGACGCACACCAGCTCTGGCCAAGTACCACGCCTTAACTTCAAATGTACGTTTCCAGATCACGTAGCCCACTGTACAACCGACAGCGAGTAGAACAACAAAGATGGCGAGAAGGATAACAACTAGATTAGTCGTCAATTGAATTGCTGGAGCCTTCGCATCTGGGTTCTTGCTGGCGTTCATGCGGATCTTGCATTCTTCTCCCGTGTTGATAACCATACCCACGACACGATTGGTATTTCTGACAATGCACCCCCTGAGTAAAGTATTGCTTAGGTTGAGTGGAAATGTGGTGTTGTCGAGAGAAACCTTTCCGCTGAACTCGTACAAGTCCGCACTAGGATCCTCAACGACAAACAGAGCTCTAGCTTGCGAGATGTCGTCTATGCTCTCGCACGACCATTGATGTATTGAGTGTCGAGTTTTGAGATTCGTCTCTCCATCCAAAGCCATGGTCTCGACGTAGGCAACGCCTTCTCTTCCATCGGCGTATAAAAGTATAAGATCTGCTGGCACAGATTCATCGCGACTGAGCTCAATGATGTCGCCTACTTTGATATCGATCCATTTAACCTCTACCCATGGCGAGAATTGTGGCTGTTCTCCAGATGAGGTCTCGGGTTTTGGATTCCTCTGATAAGCCGAGAAGGATTCCAAAATGCTCTTTCTCTCTTGCTTGTCTTTCATCCGCCCCCAGAATCTCATCAACCTTACACTGAAGTCCGGTAAAGTATATCTCTCGTGCCTGAAATTTCCACATGATCCATGCCCTACTAGAACCCGAGACGTCCGTTTGTTTTCTTCCTTGTCTAATTGATATCGACGAAAGTCGTCATAGCCTTCCCTAGCGACAGTGAACAAGAGGAAGAAAAGTAAAGGTAGAATTGTGGTGTAGGTTCCCGTAGTGCTGAGACCTGGAATAAGCTGAATTATGCCAGTGATAAGGAAGTATAGGTTCGCAATCTTGGAAAACTGAAAGTATAGTTGATAAGGTAAAAACGTGAGAAGTGTATAGCGGCTTGATCGAATGGCATTGTTGATATATTCCTTGCCACTTCTTTCGTCGATCAAAGGTGAAATTCGAGAGGTGTCCAGATAGATTTTTCGTCCGTCTCTGCTTTCGGAGGGGGTACCTCGTGTAAGCAACCGACTCAGAATAAAGTTGTGTTGGATATAAGACGATAACGCTGCTGTGATGGCTCGGATCGAGCCAACGTGTCCGTGATTGGTTTTGCCCAAAGGACCCCCATTACCACCATCCTTAGCTGGAAGATCACCAAGACTGCCTTCGCTTGGTAGGAAAAGAGACTCCGTTGTCAGGTCATTCTTCTTTTTCATATCGTCATATTCGACTCGCACACCTGTGGTCTCCTCGATCCCATTAAGTCTCCCTCGTGTGGGTGTCGCGTCTCCATGACCAATATCAAGTTGGATTGGGGGACAGGTGTCTTCGCTTAGCGATGAATCAAGCTCATCATCTCGTCTCAATCGTGCCATATGTTGAGTATGCCTCTCAAAATGATGTTTCGGAGCATCACGTGTTGTATGCGATTAGTCCTATGTTTTCTGAAAGAGTGATTAAATATGATTTGACAGGCCCGAGTAGTTCGATGAACGATCACACGCGTTGGTGATGAGAATCGTCGAGGTGGCCTCTAGACGTCACAGAAAGTAGAATTGTCTCGGCCGCTGATTCATCAATGAACTAACAATCAGGGACGACGCTCTTCGGTGGATTCTGCAAATATAATGAATGCAAGGCACTTCTCAGTAGTACCCCTCGGGATGAAAGAACGAATGGGAGAATGCAAAGATGTCTAGGGCCGATACAATGATACAAAGCGTTGACAGATGGGAGGATAATCTCGTGGCGCCGAGCCATCCGAAGGTTGGAAATGATCGCCACAGGGATTATGAATACTTTTCAACACGAGGATGACAGCGTGACAACGCCAATAGATAGATTCATCCCTTGTTTCAAGATTGCAGCACGTCCATGTTATTCTAAGAAATGGAACAACGGCTCTGTTTTGTCCAAAGGATTTCGTATTAAGATATATCACCATACTAATAATACTTCCCAAGCAATTCAAAACACCCTCGAGATCACATCATTCTTTCGCCCTTTTCAACGTCGTTCTGCTATTTTCCCCATATCTGACAATGCTGTTGATTTTCTCAGGAGTCAAAAACACCTTGAGGCTTGTTTTCATTTGGATGCGAGGAACCCGCGCCGGGGATTTCCCGAAGTTTTCGCGAGTTCAATCTGGACATGGAAGCTCCGAGTACCGACATTCACGCCTATAAATAGGAATATATAGATAACGTGGTTTATCAGGACCCGGATCATATCAGTACCCGGAACAATTTTCCTTGGCATAAAACTTCAAAATTAAATAAATCAACCACAATAACTACATTAAATTAATTATTGCTTTCAAAATCCGATAAACTAGATATATCTATAGCTTTTGACAAGTTCGTGCGTTATGACCAGCTTTTCCGCAAGTTCCACAGCGCCGTCCAGACGATTGCTCCTCCTTCCGATTACCCCCCGCTTCACGTACGTCGCGTCGTACTTGCTCATCCACATCCTTCTGGGCCAAAATATCCTGTGCATCCTCCACTATAAGTGCCCCCCCCTTGACGAACACGAGTCTTTTTAGCCCTACGGCGTTTGCTTAGGGCTTCGTTAGCTGCCCGAAGAGTACGCACCTCAGCCGATAAAAGGGTCATCTCATGGGCCATTCGCTCTGTACCTTTCGCTAACGCAGCAACTGTCTCGAAAAGTGGAGTTGGCGAGCTTCCTTAATAACGGGCAATCCGATTCCGAACAAGAACTGTTTGTGAAAGAGCTTCGGTAGGGTTGGAAGGGGTCTGGGAGACCCAAGGGTGAGTGTTGGTAGTAGAGGGTCTAGAGGGAGTTAGAGTCCGTAACTTCACATCAAGCTTTGAAAGCACAGCTTCCGGGTCGAAAGGCACTAAGCCAGCTCCACGGAACCTAGTTTAAGTGTTTTAGGTTGCTATTGATTCCTTGTATGCTACTTTAAAGGCTAGGAAGAACTCGACCTTTGTGATATGGTTAATATGAGCCTTGATAAACGTCTCAATTTGCCGACCGTACGCCCGCTTTAACACACTAAAACACCTAACGTCGAGTGGTTGAGTTAAGTGAGAAGAGTGAGGAGGTAATCCAAGAGTAATAATGTTATGTGTCTTACAATACTCTTAGAACTCGGCCGATTCGTGACTTTCATACCCATCCAACACTAGCATTCGATATGGACCCTTTACACGAGCAGCAGTGTGTTTATCGAAGTGTTTTAGCCATTCTAGACCCGTCTCATTGTTTGTCCATCCGTTACTTGTTGGTTTAATAACCCAGTCGGGTGGGAGACCGCCGTCGGTATACCAGTTAGAGAGATGGTTTTTGCCCTGAACTACTAAGAATGGAGGAATACTCCAGCCCTCCCCATAATGCAAGCAATTGCTATAGCCCATTCTTGATTGCCTGGCTGAACTGCTTTGCCTCTACCACGTCGATCTGCACGGGTTACAACTATTGCAGGGCAAATCACACCCATCATAAACCCGGTTTCGTCGAAGTTGTAAAAGTCGCAATCTAAAACCCCATACTTCGCCCGTATATTCGTAATAAGTCGAAACCACGCGCCAATCAGCTATAGATCTTCGCATAAGGCCCTTTGGAAATCATAAACGCGATTAAAACGCGTCTTTAGGTCTGGTTGTCGTTGTACAAATCGATGAGCCCAAAGCTTACCGACGCGTTTTCCCCCCCGCGATTCGAGGATATAATTCGCAATATCTTCCACACTAGCCAGCCGGGGTGCAAACCCTCTAGAATCCATATCAAGTATATCCCGAATAATCACTTCCTCTTCAAGTTTAGATAATTTAGCGCTTACTGGTCGTCGCTCAGGGGGTGGTTCGGCCGTTCATTCTACCATTTAGTGTAGAAAGTGGTATTTGGTAAAGCTTAGCTGCCTTCCGACGACTTAGCTTTTTAGATGTTCGAATTGCCTCGATAGCTAAAATAATTTTTGCTTCTTATTTAATCACAGACATAATGGAAAGTAGAAAAAACACGTGAGAAATGAAGGGGGTAGGGAATTCCGTAAAATTGATTCGGGTACTGATATGATCCGGGTCCTGATAAACCACGTTATTTTATAATAAATATTTCTATATATTCGCTAAAGAAATCTACTCTCATAAAAGGTAATTTATTTTAATATTATAGAATTTCAGCAACCCGAGTTGAAGGTTAATATGGGCCTTGATCTCGCGGTGCGCAAGATTTACGAGGCCTTTGTAATAAACGAAGTTGGTCGTGCAAACCAAGCAGAAGAGTGTGGGTCAGGAAGTCATCACCGGCTGCTGCGCTATACCGTAAAGGGGTCGCCAAATGGCAGCTTTTACTCCTAACCCCATTTCACTATTCGTAGCAGTCAGTCGAAATCAAATTGATTCTGTTCAACTGTTAGTAGGACATGGCTTATTTTTGTTTCACGATGATAATGACACACTAGATTTTTAAGCTGCAGGTTGGCAAATTAGCATATTCGTTTGCATTATCACTTGTATTTACAAGTATGTCGACTACTCCTTACCCAATGTCCAGAACTAGGGAACACTGCCGAACCATGGGGCGCGAATGTCAGGACTCAGGCCTTAGTCATACGGCTGAGGACTATTTATATTGATGTAAGGTGGCCATAAACTACCCATCAATCCTGAGAACAAATATATCAAGACAAGAACGACAAGCATTGAGAACACTCAACCAATACATTTGACCTCCTTATTTGAGTGATCCTAACAACGAAAGACCAAAGATATGGTCATGTGCAGGGCTTGCACGGATCACTTACACTTCTAGGATGATATAAGCCAAAGGATACTCCGAGAGGATCCTTAATATATTCAAAGGTTCCGAGGAGTTTCTGAGCTAGCTGCGCTGGGGAGTAGTGTAGGGATCTCGGATGCTATGTTTGAAGGAATGAATGCGAAAGCATTTACTCACTAGGATTAGGGGTTTCAGTGAAGGGTAGACAGTCTAATTCTTGTGGGCCTGCTAAAATAAAAGTTTCATTGCTATACCAATCGGCAGTCCTTAGCCACAACTCAAGAAAAGCACCTCCAGTAGTTCATACAGTAGCATAAGATGGCAATTAATTTCAGAGACACCGAGAAAACGAAACCCCAAGGCAAATTCTACTCTTTCGTCCCTCTAAATCCCCCAATTTCCAACTTTGTGGTATTCCTTTCTGGGAATAATCTCTCCACGTCGTTGAGGACCTGCACCCACTCTGAGGGTTTTCCTTTCGGTATCGAAGCATGTGTCCTTGACATAGGTTGTACAGACCGGATAAGTTTTCTTAGCCGCCATGTCGCAGAATACACCTTCTGGTAAGGAGAGAAAGTCCGGACCCCTAGAGCTCTCGCTATTGCAGACCTCTATTGCACTGTGGTCAGGACTAGCGCTTGATACTAAGTGTCCTTCCATAAATGGAGCCGCCTCCGTTGTACGTTTGCTGGGGTAAGCATAGTCTTGGTCCCAAAGATCGGGATCTACCCCATAGGGCACTGGTCCCAAACATTCCCTGGTGGTGCCTTCCACGCCAACCACTTTTGAGATGTCTTTGTCTGTTTTGTCATCGTTGTACTCGAGAATGGGATCGAATGCCGGGATGCAATCATCGATAGTAAGCTCTGGGTACATCCAGAAGCGAGGCTTACTCTTGCACATAATGCTAGGGTCTGCTTGGTAACTAATAGCTGTGCCGTCGTAGCCAGTAAAGTCTGTCATATGGAGACCAATTCCCTTGAAGTTAATTCCGTTTGGCCCAGACCCACTCCTACCGTCGCCGTCAATCCATACACACGCCGGTTTGGTATGATTTGTATTGACTTCCCTATTGGATGGGTACCATGGAGCTCCGCACGCCTTCCCGATGTCTCCCGTCCAGCCGAAGACTTGCAAATCGGGACGAACCATTTGTATGAAAGAGATGCATATGGCATCATTGCCACCCGCCGAGATTGCGAGGTAGTATGGCGAAACGCCGTCATATCCATCCTTAGCGAGCACGTTAACTGTTGCGGTTGCACCACCTTTCAAAATTGCGTCCGGGCCGCGTCCAGTATTGGCTTTTGTTCTTCCGAGAGGATGTCCAGCTACATCAAATGTTCGAACGCCTGGTATGTTTCCTCCGAGTTCGTGACCTCCAGGGCCAACTCCAGAATCGTCTGAGCCATATCCCACTGTAACTACGGTCGTTCTCTCTGGAAGATCGTCGGGCTTTGGAAGCATGTTCAAAAATGGCTCAACCATCAAGATGCCAGTAAGACTGAGCATGATAGCATTTCCAGCGGCCATGATCTTTTTATATGAACATATGTTAGTGCTGCAATCTTTCGAGCTCATGGATCATGGACTCACTGATTTTTCGGCGGGTATCTTTCTCAATTTGCTTTGTTCCAAACACGAAAGGTGTGTCTTTTTTTCTTTAAAATTTGTCGTGGAAATGAAGATATTTACTTTGGTATGTGCGAAAACTTGTTTACTTTATACTCTTACTTAGTATGTGCCTCATTCATGGATCGCTAAATCCTCACACAATCATCTTCACGGGACCTTTGACCTTTCGGAGAGAAGTCTCGCTTTGATATGACTACATATGCCCCAAAGCATGTCACTCCTTAGTACGCATACTCAGCCTTCCTACCAACATAGGAGTAGTCCGATCGGCTTACAATAGTACGCACAGGAGTAACATAGGTCACGGTTTGATTTCACCAAGATTCCAAAGTGGCCACATTCCATGCCAAAATATTTTCCAGCTTAAGCCGGGAATGTCAAGCCGCACACAAAGTCGATGGATTTATACTGTCACACCGACCATTACATGGGCCCGGCGAAAGTCTGAAACAGTACATATGTAATCGCATAACAAATATGATAATGGATATGTTATAACACTTCGCCATTTTCCACTCTTCAAATCAAAACTTGTTTGCTCACAGAGGAAGGAGAAGCGTTAGACAATACCAACAATGGGTGTCCCAAAAATGCTCATATGACTGTTTTTCTCAAAGCACGGAAAATTGCAGAGCCATATGAAACACTGACCCTGTCGATTCACACTTTTTGGCCACCACAACTTTATGATGGTAAGGATTTACGAGAACCAAAGCTAAAACAATTGAGAGAGTCCTTGCTCTTTTGGTCAACCAACACATCTATTATAAGGCGGAGCTTCCACATGAAGCGATCTAGATTCCATGAAGGACCTATATCTCCAGCCAGCATACAAGGTAAATGAAGTGGTCTCATTCCTGGTTGGTACCTGATTAAAATGACCTTCTAGTGCTTAATTTGTGTTATTGAAAAGGATACCTACTTTTAAACAATTGGTCTCTGCTGATTTGAACCTCAACGATCTTTCTAATAAGAGATTAGCTGAAGATAGTGAGGGGGCGTTTATTGATTATACAAGTTTCCCCTCCAATGAGTTGTGGTCAATAGTTTCCATCAAAGGTATTGGGGATCCGGTGGGGTGGATAGCATGCTTTAGGTGTGATGAGAAAGACTAGAACTAAGTAACACTCATTCCCCGTGGGGAATCTCACCGGAGGTAGTAACTTTGATGCATAGAAGCTTATATAGGAACAAAGGATTAAGGCGGATGTAAGGGTGCTGTTTGTATGTACCGGGGTTTGGGATTCGAGCAAGGATGTAACAGAATAACAGAGAAACTAATTGTATGATACTGGTTGGAAGCTTGCTGTGTATCGTGCAAGGGCACAGAATCGGAAATAATGGCTCGGGATAAGACATAATTGCAGTCATGTGTATGCACTCGAAACATTAGCTTCTCTAAAGATTCTGGATATAGAATTGTTACCTACCAACATCTTCTACACGAGCCGGGACCAACAATACCCACCCAACAGCAACATGATCAATCCAAACTACGCCCCCGGTTGCTGCGGATGTTGGAGATGCGCTACCAATAAAAATCGAGACCCAACAGTCAGCAATACAACAGCGTTGGTTTATGCAATAAAGCCCGTAGCTTTGTTTCACGCAACCAACACACTTGGTCACGCACGCGCCAAAAGCTCTTCAGCGAAACAATAATCAAGTAACTCAAATACCAATTGATTGTAAATATAAGTTAACGACGGCTTAGGGAATAGCAGGGCTGTGTTAAAACGGTTGATGGGAGATGTTATATTTAATACAACCGACGCAATGCGGCTCCGTTTGCACCCGGGAATCCCCATATCCAACTCCAACTTCACCCTGCGGATTCATGCTTCTGAACGTTAGGAATGACTTTCCAGTCACACTTCCAACCCTACAACAAGCAGCATGGAGAACGGCAAACATCATTGGGTTGAAAGTCGAGAGCATGAAGTACCTGCTCACAAAGTAACGTTATAACTTGAATTCATATTATAGGTGTTGATGGAGAAGGATGGCGATGCTTGCTTGCATGCTGGTATGCGAAAGTTGCCCTTGTGTCATATGCACGGGAAAGAGATGAATAAGGGAAATCATGTTACTATCAATGAGTTGGTGTCGGGGATATCGTGTACTAAGACCGAGATATCGAGATAGTAAAATGCCTGAACAATCTGTATATTCTGGAAGAAGAACTAAATTACGAATATATTGATCAATGAAAATGAATAGCACCAATAGTTGTCTCCGTGTATAACCTTAAAACACTATGTTTATACTAGGTCAAAGTAATATCAACAACGAATAAGGGTAACAGTGGCTTAGGTCTAGCTCAACAAACCTAGACCGTTAGAAGATCCGAAACGTTGACTACCAAATCAGTGTCGGCTCTCACTTCTTCGTTACCATGTGTCCCAACATAATGGAAACACAATGATATCGACCAGGACAATGAGGGAACGAGAGACAGACAACAGGTGGATGGACAGTTTGTCTCCCAGTGAGGACTTCTATAAAAGACAAGAAAGTCCCCTCGATTAACAGATAACATTCAACGACCGTTAAGTAAACGGCGTGACTTTACAATTTATCTATCAAATTTGGCTACCAAAAATTATAATTAATTTCATCCACCATGAAGATGCGAGGACTTGGCTATTTGCTGCTGTTCCTATTGGCACTTTCATTTGTTGTGCAAGATGTCCAGAGTAGAGCTTTCAACGAAGTCTCTGTAAAACGCAATGACAATTGGACTCCAAATATTTGTGGAAGTAAGTGAAAGTCCCAAAGAAATGCATGAAACAAGTGCTGATGTAGAATCAACAGATGATCTCGGCCTCTGTTCGGATGGCTTGGAAGATCGATTGAAACTTCGGAGCCCACTCCCCCCGAGAAAGCCTCCAACTCCGAAGCCAGTAGGTGGCTCTCCAGGTGGTTTGCCAGGCTTATCAGCACCTCCTGGAATTGGAGGCCCAGTGGTTAATCCGTTTACACCTGCTCCACCCAAGGCAGAGCCGCAATCCGCTGCCCAACCTCCACCTCCTGTGGTTAATCCGGCACCTCCTGTCACCAATCCTGCGGTACCACCACCCAAGGGGAACACGCCTCCTGATACAGAGCCCCCTCGGCCAGTACCCAAGCCAGCCCCTCCCGTCACCAATCCTGCAGCACCACCACCCAAGGGGGACACGCCTCCTGCTTCAGAGCCCGCTCGACCAGTACCCAAGCCAGCTCCTCCTATAACAGTAGATCCACCACTGGACATCCCTCCAACTCCTGCTCAGGGTGTTTCTAGAACACCAATTTCCAACGATGTACCCCAGGACCATCCAATAGGAATCGACCCTGCAGACTGGAATTCAGTGAAGGCACGCTTCTTCACAGACGTAAAGAATAAATTTACACCGGGGCATCCAAAGTCAAGTGCTCTGCCCAGAGACGCAACGATCTTCAGCGCCGGACCAGGTATTATGAACCCGATGAATCTCCGTGGGGAAGTCGAGGCTTATAGGAAGGCTAACAACGATGCGTTCAAGTCTTACGACACACTCAAGAAAGAATATCAAATCGAATTCCCAACTACCGGGAAGCCAGAGGCGAGAGGATATGCCGAGTGCATGAGCTCTGCTATAGCGAGAGCCTCTTCAGGAGAAGTTCGCGTTATGATACCCCCAGCTGGGCTGCAGAGGCAGGGCGTATGGACTAACATCGAATGGCCGGAATGTATGAACAATCCAGCAGTGACCAAGATAACATGGGTCAATCCCTTTGACCAAGGTCATACGCGGACGCTCTGGGTCCCAGGGGAACCCAAGCTCGCCTGGCCAATCCCTCCCGCTGGTGGTGCGCCGACTCCCATAAATGACCTTAGTAGAGAGGTTAGAATTATTGCACGTTCAGGAAGAGTTGCGCGTCGAAATGGTTTCTCGTTAAAGCAGTTTCGCCCTTGGTTTTGGGTTCTTCAATTCGATTTGGTTTGACGGGCTCGGCTTAGGTATTCCAACGGCACCTTTGCTGCGAGTTTGGCTTCAATTGGCTGATTTATCCCCTCCTTTAAGTCTGAGAATAGTAGGAGCGTCTATTACAGCAAGTAGAATTTATGCAAAACATTGAGATCTGTTCTGCTTTTTGACAACCGATGCCATGTCAAAACCCGAGGTAGTGTCTTCAAGTGGTACACGGGTGCCATTGTAGTATTTTACTCACTACAGGGGTGGGAATATCTCATCTGGCTCTTCCTTGATGTGCTCTTGGTTCATGAACCACTCCGGCCTCACGTAAGTAAGCTGTAGACGGACCTGTGCAGGTTGTGGAACCCGTAGATACACAGGTATATCGAAAGGCTCTTGTTTCACCCTCACAATAGACGGTACCATATATTGAGGAGGCGATAGACAGAATAGCGATTTAGATTCTTCCTCGTCGCCTTCTTCATCCTCCCCTGCGAGCTTGCATGCCGGGGATAATTATAGGCGAAGGAAAGGGTCTCGTCTACGCTAGGGAGAGAGAGAATTTAGGCGATCGCATCAAGCCTGTGAGGAGGGTTTACCATTTGCTCTGTGAATGCCTGCATAACCTGACGCTGTTCCTTTCGATAAATAATGACTGGTAGCACACTTGCTTGAGAAGAGAGCCGCCTGAGCACAATTCGCCGACTGGAAGGCTCGCTCGTCAATGTGCAATGTATTGTGCAGGTGCTGCTCTATGCCCCCTCAACCATGGCTCACTACAAAGTTTCCATAAGACACGCGAGAAGAGTTCTGATACTATGAGGGATTTGTTCATGTTAGCAGCTATACGTAGACGCCTGGTAAGTGAGTATGTGAACGAGAATCTGCTTGGCCTCGGTATAGTCACCGGCAAACTACATGCTGCAATGAGCTTAGGGATACCTCGATTCGAAGTAGTCGTCGTCATCTTTGCCTTAACTAGACAACAAGCACTATTGTCAGAAATGGTTGAATTGCAAAAGCTAATTGACACCAACAGGTAAATGTATTGAGTCTAAGATCCGCAGCCCGAGCCTTTCGCACCTCTGGTAATTTTGCCTCACACAAGATAATTCCTCATCTTATTCACGAAAAAGACATTGTCACACAGTTGTGACCTATGTGCTGCAAGAGTGAAGGCGTAGAGAGAGAGTAGGTCGATAGAAAGAGAGAGAGTGAGGAGACCGTACGAGATCCTTAAAAGGATCGTCGCTCTAGTCGGCGAAGGGTTAAGTTTTACATTATGTGACGGCTTATTTATAAAACTACAGGAGATAGGGGTAGTGGAACCAAAAGGTGCCTTTTATACGAGAATCTAAAAGGAGAGAAAATGAAAGCTCGAGGGCGACTCCTGACCTAAATACAGTTTCCCTAATAACTTATACACTAAGTCCTCGCTTGTCCTATAATGAGTGAATGCTCTTTTGTACATCCTTTCCGGGACACGTGATAGTAGAACGTGCCGAAGCTGTTCTGCAATCACATGACCCACAACGGTGTCTTTGTTTGTTTGTTTGTTTTATCCTTTTAACGTCCTGTGTAAGTCAAAGACTATAGTAGGACGCCAGAGCCTCAGGTCTGGAAGCCGAATAGTAGACTAGCTACAGGTCAAGATGTTTTTTCAGCACTCCGGAAAGATTTTCCTAGCCGGGGGACAATTCCCCTATTAAGGACTTTACTAGCCAATATTAATAGGCTAGTGGCCTATTTCAAGCCATTATCCATCAATCCTTGGCGTGTGTTATAGTATTTTAGTACGGGTCGTGTCGAATGCCCCAAAGCAATTCGTCACAGTTACCTTAGTAGATTTGTCGAGAGCCTCGACCTTTAGAGGGGTCGAACTAGACTCCTTAGCCTTTGCGTCGACGACCTTTTAGACAATCTCATTAATCTTCTCCCTCTTCTTTTTAAAGCTTTCTAGGTCCTTTTCGTCCCTAAATCTTCTCACGTTATTAAGAAGCTCACACTACTCGACAGCAAAACCATAAAACCTCTTATAGTCTATGGTTTGCGCGTGGGACATATCCACTTTATACCGCTAGATGATTTTAGTAACAATCCTTTCCGGGAGTCCACCTAGAAAGAGTGTCGCTCTTTCTAAGTTTTTAATAAGACTTACCTTGTCGAGTCGGGTAGACACTCGGTGAAAAATGGTGACGAACTCCTTAGTACTAAGGTCCCTATCATTTACTCTGTCTACTAACACCTGTAGGGCTGGCCTACTGTGCTGAATCCAATTGTCGTCACCGTCCCGGTACTTCTTTTTCATAGCCTCATAGAGTTCCTCCTCCGAAAAAGAGGTTTCCTCCATATATTCTTTCATCGCATCTACCTCATCCCGGTAGGCAGGCGCTAGGTACCTTAAGAGGCGCTTCTTCTTCTTAAGGTCGGTGCAGTCGTAGTCGTCGCAGATGTTTTCGTAGAGGGAGGAGGTAAGGTCAGGTGTTTATGCCGGGTCGCGACGACAAGTCGAAGGGTAAATAGACGCGTCGGGTCAGGAGGTTATGCCACCGAGACGAAATGAGTCGTAAAATACGACGAAATCGAGTCGAAAGAGGACGAAAGAGAGTGGCGACCTCGAGTCGAAAGAGAATAGCAGACGTCGAGCCGAAAAGAGACTATAGCGACACCGAGTTGAAATGGCGACCTCGTGTCGGAAAGAGAGACGCCGAGTCGAAAAGAGAGTACCGAGACATCGAGTCAAATGGAGACTATGACATCGAGTCGAAATGGCGACCTCGCGTCAAGAATAGTCGTAAAAAACATGCTTTTGCGACGCCGAGTTGAAATGGCGATACCGCGACACTTTGTCGAAATAGCGACAGAATACAATGGTTGCAAGCCTAGGGATGTATGGCGACAGAGCCCTGGCAGGTCCCTGCGTAGGTCACCAATGTGAAGGGGCGAGATGGCGCTGGCGATGAGCAATAGGGACGCGAGGGAAGGCAAAGAAGAAAGGGAAAGGGGCAACCACAACAAAAGTGTTGAAGTATGCCCTGTGGCCTGAGGCACAAACAGTGGCCTGGCACTGGCCTGGCACCGTTTCAAGCACGTCTCACTTGCAGACCATATATGT
>MU251539.1:0-70865 GCA_019669835.1 Amylocarpus encephaloides
CTGGCGTCCTACTATAGTCTTTGACTTACACAGGACGTTAAAAGGATAAAACAAACAAACAAACAAACATAGGTGTTTTATACAGTTTTATACAAGTGGAGTATTGCGATTTAAACAGGGGGGGGTATAGTATATAAGCTGACCAATGCCTGACATTATTCAGCAAAAATGCCTCCTAAAAGCTGTCGAGAGGCTTCCAAGTTCCCACGACCGAAGAAGAATGTGGCATCAGACATGCAGAGTAATAGCATATAATAATATAGAATAAGGGTATATATAAATATAAAGATAAAAAGTTTATATATAAGGGATGGAACATGGACCACGAACAATAGCGAAGTCCCCGCTTGCTTATGTAATATTTTTGACGGTCCGAGTCGGACAAGGCTGCCAAGCAAGCAAGGCAGATCTGAAGCAGCCGAAACAAAACATCGCCAGAAATTTATATGGGAATGACTACCTCTCTATCTACTTTTGCGCCTACTTGACATTATGAGTGAAGTATCAACTCCAAATGGCACATCGCGGAAACGCAAGGACATGTCAGACGATGCTCCAACACCAGCGGTAAAAAGATTAAGAATACACGAATCGAATGGCGCATCGGAGCAGGAAACAAATGGCGCGGAGATCGCAGAGGTACCCTCGGCCAACGAGGTAGACGAGTTAGAGGGAGATGAGTTGGATATTCCAGCGCGAATAATACGGCAGGAAGTTCCCCCAGAAGGATTCGATGACCTCTATCTCGATACCATAAATCGCAACGTCCTCGACTTCGACTTCGAAAAGCTTTGCTCTGTCTCTCTCACCAACATAAACGTCTATGCATGTCTAGTATGCGGGAAATACTACCAAGGACGAGGACCAAAATCACACGCCTATTTCCACTCCCTCGAAGTTGGGCATCATGTCTTCATCAATATGCAGACCCAGAAAGTCTACGTCCTACCTGAAAACTACGAAGTCAAAAACAAAAGTCTAGAAGACATCAAATTCGTTTCCGATCCCCGCTACACCAAAGACCAAGTCATGGCGCTCGACCGAGAAGAAAAGGCAGCCTGGACATTAGGAGGCAAAGAATACAGCCCCGGCTTCGTAGGAATGAACAACATCAAAGAAAACGACTACTTCAACGTCGTCGTCCAAGCTCTCTCCCACGTCCCCCCATTACGGAACTACTTCATGCTCGAAGACTTCTCTGCGAAACCTGAACTCGTCAAACGTCTCTCCATTCTCATCCGCAAGATCTGGAATCCCCGCGCCTTCAAATCCCACGTCTCCCCCCACGAGCTCCTCCAAGACATCTCCCTGCGCTCCAACAAGAAATTCACCCTCACAGCGCAATCCGACCCGGTGGAGTTTTTGTCTTGGTTTTTAAACAACATCCATCTCGCGCTCGGCGGCTCGAAGACCAAGCCAGGCTCATCCATGATCCAGCACTGCTTCCAAGGAAAACTCAAAGTCGAATCACAAGCCATAACCGCGAAAGCGGACGCCGGCGATCGTCTCCGTTTCGAAGAAGCCGCTGAAGTGAAAACGGACATCTCGCGCTTCCTAATGCTCACACTGGACCTGCCATCCGCTCCTCTCTTTCAGGACGAACTAGAGCGAAACATTATCCCTCAGGTTCCATTGACTCAGATATTGAGCAAATACGACGGTCTCAAATCCCAAGAACACCTCAACACCCGCAAACGCTACCGCCTGCTCCACCCTCTCCCGCCATACCTCCTCTTCCACATAAAGCGCTTCAGTACCAACAAATTCGTCTCCGAGCGCAACCCCACCATCGTAACCTTTGACGCGCGCAACCTCGACCTCTCCCCTTACGTCGAGCCCAACCCAGCCTTACACCTAAGCGGGGAACCAATATGGTACGATCTCGTCGCGAACATCGTGCACGAGGCGGTGCGAGGGCGCGAGGATAGCGTGGAGGGGGAGAGCGAGAGGAAGATGTGGAAGTGCCAGGTGCGGGAGAGGGCGAGTGGGGAGTGGGTGCAGTGTCAGGATCTGTATGTGGAGGGCGTGCAGAGGGAGTTGTTGTATCTTGGGGAGACGTATTTGCAGGTTTGGGAGCGGAGGAGGGAGCCGAAAGGGAAGGGGAAGGGGAAGAGTAATGGGTTGGGTTAAGCGAGAGAAAGGGGGAGTGGAAGAGAGGGTTGTAATTTTTTGTACTATGAGTGGCAATGCCGTTGATAACTGGGCACAATGATACCATCTTCTTTCCAGCCCATATACACAAACAGTTCAATCATCTCATATCCCAAATGCCCTATTCAGAACCCCTGCTCCATGCAAGTACTCTTTTCATCCGTCCATCTTCTCATATTTAACCACACTACGTGTCCACACCATCAACATGAACTCCATTCTCCACGTCCTTTTCAACGCCATTACTCTTTCTCTGCTCAACCCGTGGTATCTCAAACACAACCCCCCCATTCCTGGCCCCCTGCACCGTTTTCCACCTCCCCATCCGATGTTCCTTTCCCACCGCAACAACAACACAAGCTCCCTCTTTCCCCCTGTCCCCGCGCTCGAAGACAGAGATGTCGTTCACGACGCCCCTCACTATCCCCTGGTCTTCTTCGTCATCTGAAGAGGAGAGACTTGGGAGCGCTTCAAGCTTCTTCTTGTCATTGCTTAATTTCCATACGCGGACTTGACCGTCCCAGGAGCCGCTGATGATTACGTCTGAGTAGGGGATTGATGTTAGTGCTGTGATCCAGCGTGGTTGTGGCGCGGGGATGATATCCTCGGTTGGGTGGACTTCTGCAGATGCTTCGTCGGGTGATAGTGCAGGTTCCATACCATGTGCCTGTGGGATTGTGAAGATGGGTTTTTTCTTGTGGACTACCCAGAGCGATATACAGCCATTATCACCACCCGTGACGAACGTCTCCTCGTCAATCATAGCCACGCGGTCCATGCTTCCCTCTAACACTTTCGGTGATTTGGATTTGGATTTTTTTTCAGCGCCACCACCGCCGCGAAACACGAGTTGCGTTTCCTCAACCACCTTCCAGAGACGAGCTGTGCGATCGCGAGCCCCGACTGAGATACATCGTTCTTGAGCGAGGGCCGCGATGTCGACTACTTCGTCCTGGTGGCCGAAGAGCGTTTCGATGTAGGCCAGTTCATCGAGAGACCAGACTTTGATCGTGCGGTCTTTGGATGAGGAGTAGAGTTGGTTTGTGCCTCGGCGGAATGCGAGACCGGTGACGGCATCTCTATGTTGGGAGAATATACGAAGGGGCGTGAGGGTTGAGGCGTCCCAGACTATGATTCTGCGGTCTTTCCCTCCGGTAACGACGAATTTCCCATCTTGTGATGCGGCGACCGTTAGGATGCTATCGATGTGCCCTTGGTAGCTGCTGTCCTTGCTCTTCGTCTTGTCCCCTCGAATCATGGCCAATTGTGTAGGTTTCCTTCTTGGTGGGGGAGGTGGCTTCTTGCTCTTCTTCTTTTGCGGAAATTGATTCGCAGGAAGTTCTTGTATTCTCCATTTCGTCAAGTACAGATCCTTCGACACCGTATATGCATATGGGGGACATGTAGCAATGCTCGTGACGGCCTCGCTGTTATTCCTGAAAACACTATGCGAAGCGTTCCCGAAAGATAATTCTGCCGCAAGTTTCCTGTACATGCGCCCTTTTGACTCTGCCGCATCTTCTTGTAATCGCTCCGCAATGAGATCTCGGTCGATTTCCTCGGCGTCAAATCCTACTTCGTCGACTTCTTCGCGGATGTTATCGAGGTACCGCTCTGCAAGTCGCAAACGTCTTTCCGCCGCAGTTTCTTCCCCATCCTCTGACCCAGAACTACTGCCCTGATCACTCAGACCCTCGAATTCCTCCTCTAGGCCGCGATTGTTATCATCGTCGTCATCACTTCCAGAAATCGACTCGTCTCTTCTAGGTCTTGGTGGAGCATGCGGAGGCCTCGAATCTCGCGGGGCACCTTTCGATTTCGGAGTTGCAAACCGTTTTTTTGGGGCTTCGGAGCCTTCTATGCGCTTCCTCTTCTTCTGCAACGAAGGAATGGTGAAGAAGGAGGACATTGTTGCGCGCAATGTCCTGAATATTGGAATTGGGTTCACAAAAAGTTCGAGCTTCAAAAAATTATTCTGCCCTTGGAATCTAGCAGGGATTCTTCATCGGTTGGCTCCCGATAAAGGTCACGTGACGGTGTGATATTAGCTTGGTGACGTCGAGCTTTAGCGGAGAGGCAGCCGCGAGGCGCGTTGTCTCCAGGAGGAAGCTTTGGTGCTCAAGGTCGATTGCAAGCGTTGGATCTTTGGAAGAGCATCAACCAGATCCATTCCACTTCAAACCGCAACATAACGCAATCATGTAAGCACCGTCTTATTGTCGTAAATACCATCTCCTAGAATCCCTGCTAATCAGTCCTTGCGCTCTAGGGAAGTGTTGCTAGGCATCACTGGCAAGGACTTTACCCTCATTGCAGCTTCGAAGGCTGCGATGAGAGGCGCGACAGTCTTAAAAGCTGCGGATGATAAGACGAGATCTTTGAACAAGCACACTTTGATGGCGTTTTCGGGAGAAGCGGGTGATACAAGTATGTTCATCTTTGGATAGTGCTCTCGGCCTCGCACATTGTTGACCTTTACCTTCCAGTCCAATTCGCAGAATACATTCAAGCAAACGCCCAGCTATATTCCATGCGCAATAGCATCGACCTCTCTCCTTCCGCCCTCGCGAACTTCGTCCGTGGTGAACTTGCCTCCTCCCTCCGCTCCCGCAAGCCTTACAATGTCAACCTCCTCCTCGGCGGTGTCGACCCAGTTACCCTCAAGCCTTCATTATACTGGCTGGACTACCTAGCTTCGCTAGCACCTCTCCCATATGCCGCCCATGGCTACGCACAGTACTACTGCCTGTCAATCCTTGATAAGCACCATCATCCAGATATCGACTACGAGCAAGGACTGAAGATCCTGAGGATGTGCACAGACGAGCTGAAGCGAAGATTACCGATCGATTTCAAGGGAATGTTGGTGAAAGTTATCACCAAGGATGGGATCAAGGAAGTGGAGTACTTTGATGAGAAGCCAGTGGCGTGTCCTTAAGGAATTTCCGGCTGGGATTTGTGGTTGTTTACGGGATGGCATCGGTGTATTATAACATGGCATCAAGTATGGCGATTCTCGGTTTGCGGACAATGGAAAAGTCTCTGACATTCCTGAGGATAACATCCTATCTGGTGTATCAGCGTTTTTGCTGACGGGCCCATGGCAGTCCAGAAGGA
Organism: Amylocarpus encephaloides; assembly: GCA_019669835.1. NCBI lineage: Eukaryota > Fungi > Ascomycota > Leotiomycetes > Helotiales > Amylocarpus > Amylocarpus encephaloides. Next base: position 5,269 of record MU251539.1, read on the forward strand.
GACCAGCCAATACAATTCTACAGCTACAATGTCAAGCCTGGGGTCAGTATGAATCTATTGACCCAGGACTTCTCTTGCCATGTGCCAAACCCCACCGGCCCTATCTAAAAGTCCCCCTATGCTCTTACCACTTTTCGGAATTGCACTGCCGCTTGTCTGGTGGCCATCAGAAGCTCGTCATCTGGCTGTGAGACTAGCCATGTTTCATAATACGACCTTGACAACCAAAGCTGCTTTCTCCATGTCCCCAGCAACCACGAGTAGATAGTGGACATCTTCTCGTCGGTACAAGCAACGACTTTCTTCTCCCAGGGCACGTACGTAGCCAATAAGAGTTTGGGTACCTCCGTCTTTACTCGACAAACAATGTCAAAATATAGACCTCGATCCTCCGCCTCTAAACCATCTGACCTCGAAGACCGGCAGTCCGAGCGCGGCAAGTCACTTTCAAACACAGTTCTTTGACAACTTTCCAGAATGGTTCTTTTCAAGGGCCGGCTTGCTTCAGATCCCGCCTGCAGAAACCATATTTCCCCTATTTCCCCTGGCGCCCGTCGTGCCCGTCGTGCCCTTCTAGTGATTGCTCCATGCCCGGGGACAGGAACCGGTAGATGAGAGAGTCAGGCGAAAAGAAAACGTCGTGGTGCCCTAGAGGATGAAATAATAAGAAAATACATGTTTCCAATGCCGTCGAATCAGGTGGTCATACGTCCTCCCAAATATCGGTGCCTCCGTATGGTCTGCGACGTTGTATGGCGGTGAGAAAAATGATGAAAAAGATGTCCTGCGTCCTGCGTCAGTGGGTTCCCAAAACAGTTTAGCTCACACGTGGCCCGTGCTGTGCGAGTTTTCTGGCCGGGCGCCTTCGTTATCAAGATTATTTCTTCTTCTTCCCACACCATCCTGATCTTTGATCAACCAACATCTTCCAAAACAAACTTCCCCTCTCTAATTTCTTTTGAAAGTTCTTTGTTCTTTCGGAGGATACGATAGGCTCTATACTAGAGATTCCACACGAAGTATCCAGCCTTCACATCTAATCGTTTCGATCGCAGTTCGATTCCACTTAGAATTTTTCAGCTTCGTCTTTTTTACGCTCTCTTGAGGTCTTTGCGATCTTTTTCGAGCGTTAGAACGACTTTGTCTACATCCTCATCCCGTACCTTTTCGGCGATAATACAACATACAATACAATACGTATTCACTTTTCAGGCTCACGTCACCTTTGAACGAATTTCAATATGGCGGACCAACTCAACATGAATGGCCTCAACCTGAACGGTGGCGAGCGTCAATCCTACATCCCTCCTCACATGCGAGGAAAGATGGGCGGACCTCCAGGACCAGGACCAGTACCAGGTCAACCACCAGTGGGCATCAACGGGAGTGCTTGGGCCGGTAACGGATCGTAAGTCCTTCCCGATCTCTTTGGCCTTTTGTTATCTTTTTATAGAAACCCTGCTAACATGCTTCCCGCCCACAGAAACGGCTACGCTCCTCAAGCTGGCGGACCAGGGCAAAACTGGGGACCCAACGCTCAGGCACAAGCCTTCACTCCCGGCGGACCTCCTCCGCGAGGTAACAACGTTCCATCTTGGGAGGCTCCTGGCAACGGACAACGCCCAGCATTCAACCCAAATGCATATAGCGGTGGTGGCGGCAATGCCTCAGGTGGTGGTGGCGGTGGTGGCGCTCCACGCGGTGGTGGTGATGGAAGATGGGTAGATGGAAAGCACATGGCTGGCCCTGCAAATCAACGAATGGAGCGCGAACTTTTCGGTGTTCCTGATGACCCAAGCAAGCAGCAGACCGGTATCAACTTCGAGAAATATGACGATATCCCAGTCGAGGCATCCGGTACCAACGTTCCAGACCCAGTCCTCAAATTCGCCAACCCACCTCTCGATGACCATCTCCTTAAAAACATCGAGCTCGCACATTACAAGGTCCCAACACCAGTCCAGAAATACTCGATCCCAATTGTCATGGGTGGTCGTGATTTGATGGCTTGCGCCCAAACGGGTTCCGGAAAGACTGGTGGTTTCTTGTTCCCTATCCTCTCCCAAGCTTTTATCAACGGTCCATCTGCTCCTCCAGTTGGAGCTGCCGGAAACTTTGGTCGTCAACGCAAGGCGTACCCCACATCCTTGATCTTGGCCCCTACACGTGAGCTTGTGTCTCAAATTTTCGAGGAATCCCGCAAGTTTGCTTACCGCTCTTGGGTTCGACCATGTGTCGTTTATGGTGGTGCCGACATCGGATCTCAACTTCGCCAGATTGAACGTGGATGTGATCTTTTGGTTGCTACTCCTGGTCGTCTTGTCGATCTGATCGAGCGTGGCCGTATCTCCTTGTGCAACATCAAGTACCTGGTTCTCGATGAGGCTGATCGTATGTTGGACATGGGTTTCGAACCTCAAATCCGAAGAATTGTCGAGGGCGAGGATATGCCAGGTGTCCAAGGCCGTCAAACTCTCATGTTTTCAGCCACTTTCCCCCGCGACATTCAAATGCTTGCCAGAGATTTCTTGAAGGAATACGTCTTCTTGTCTGTCGGTCGTGTCGGGTCCACCTCCGAAAATATCACTCAAAAGGTCGAATACGTTGAGGACATTGACAAACGCTCCGTTCTCCTGGATATTCTTCACACCCACGGCGCCGGTTTGACCTTGATATTCGTCGAGACCAAGCGTATGGCCGACTCACTATCCGACTTCTTGATCAACCAGAACTTCCCAGCAACCTCTATTCACGGTGATCGTACTCAACGTGAGCGTGAGCGTGCTCTTGAGATGTTCAGAAATGCCCGTTGCCCAATCCTTGTCGCTACTGCAGTCGCAGCTCGTGGTCTCGATATTCCAAATGTCACTCATGTTGTCAATTACGATCTCCCAACTGATATCGACGATTACGTCCACAGAATTGGCCGTACTGGTCGTGCCGGAAACACTGGTATCTCCACAGCTTTCTTCAACCGTGGCAACAGAGGTGTGGTTCGTGAGTTAATTGATTTGTTGAAGGAGGCTAACCAAGAGGTTCCTGGTTTCCTCGAGAACATCGCTCGTGAGGGCTCCGGATTTGGAGGTGGCCGTGGTGGACGCTCAGGTGGTGGCCGTGGACGTGGTGGCGGAACCAACCGTGATTTCCGGAAGTTCGGCGGTGGTGCTCAAGGACCTCCCGCTGGCGGTTTCGGTGGAAGCGGTGGCGGATACAGCGGCGGCGGCGGCGGTGGATATGGAGGAAATTACGGAGGTGCTCCAGCTGGTGGATTTGGTGGTGGCGCTCCTGCTGGAGGATATGGTGGTGCTCCAGGTGGTGGATTCGGCGGTGGTGGCTATGGTAAGTTATCCAAACTACATTCAGTCTCTGACGTCAAAACTAACTGGCTTAATAGGCAACCCTTCCGGTGGTGGAGGCCAATCCTGGTGGTAGAGAGTTCTTCCGTTTGACGATCCTTCGCTCCTCGAGACTTTCATTTCCTCGATAAAACACGCTTTTAGATATGGGGCAAAGGCGTCAACGGATATCGACAGTTTCCTGTTGATTCGACCTTCCTACTCGGTTTTTCACACTCTTCGGTTTCGATTTCGATTTCACGTTTTGATTTTCGATTTTTCACCTCGCGACACCTTTCCACGATTTTCTAATTGCGACATGATGGCAACAAAGCCAGCTCATCCTGCCCAACAGGAGCTAGCGACGGGTTGTGATCCGACCATTGAACGGCATACGAATAGATAGCGTTGTCTTTTGTTTCTGGCTGTCCCCTTCGTCTCGATACCCCATAGATGATCCAGGGCGATCAGACAGCTGCATGAGACGCCACTTGCGGCTTACCTGCCATGATGCTTATACCTGGGAAAGGAAGTTGCTCCCTGGGTTTACAGAACGCATTATGACGGTCATGTTCTCGAAATCTTTCCTGCTTAAAGATAATCCGAGGGTCTTTGCTCACGCTTTAGAGAATCTCTTATGGCACGTTGTTTTCCATGGCTCATCTGGTTTTTCAGTTTAGACAAAAGTGGATGATTTCTCAGGGTCTCTCCGACACATGCGATGGAGGGACTCGGGGATGAAAAGGCTTTTCTTTTTCCATCGTCTGCGTGTGGGGCGAACAGGCAGGCAATGTCTCTGCTTTTTTCCTCTGGTGGAAAAGGGCGGTGATGCTCGCTGATGGCAAATGGAAGTGCTCCTGCCCATCCAGGCTGAGGCACTATTAGCATAGCATATCACGATTGAAAGCTACGACTGCACCTTCCCGTGGTGGAAACTAGGACATGGATGATCAGATTGTCCTAATAATTAAAAAAAGTCTGTCCAAATAAATCCGACTTCTTGTCTCTGAAGTGATATCTACCCTAGCTTATTTGCAGGTTGCCTATTTCCCTTCTTTTCAAGCCATTTCTCGGTCCTGTCCTTCCCTTGTAACTTATCTTTGGATTTCTCATGCAGCGCTCGAGAGTCCATTTGATCGAGAGTCTGGTTATCTCAGGGTGTAAGTGATTCTCTGCTTTGTATTACCGGGAAATGATCCTGTCGTGTCATGGGTCGCATAGGCATACTCATGTGCAACTGCTTTTAACCAAAACGCGCAAAACATAAAACTTAACATTCTTCTTGCATTATAATATTATGTTTCTATTACATACCCCCCTAAGGTTCGATAAATCTAAATGGTATCGAGGGAAAGCGACTAACGCCTTATATACGGGGGAAAACCATGGGGATGAAGGTAGAGGGGTCGTATTTAATATAGATCGCTAGTAACCTAAATCTCGATGTTTCGAAGATTATATTCGCTAGGATATATTATAGTGAGAGGGAGTATTAATTCCTTACGCTCCTAGGGGTAAAAGCTATACCGATATAGACGAAAGATACCTACTCCGCTCTATATGCGTATACCTAAATGATATATATAAAAAGTATATTATAGCCTATAGTCTAACCTATATTACTACTACGGTAAAGATGATTCTTAAGGAGTATAGAGTCGTTAATTGGCGCTATCAACGCCGGCCCTTTGCAATAAAGGTATTCTAATATAAGGTTAGGCCATGATAACCCCTATATAGTTCTATCCGTATACCAACCAACGAACCGACTTAAGTTAGTCAAAATAAAGGATTAAGCAAGCCGCCTGGTCCCTAATCGTTACAGTGGCCTAGCAGTGTAGCCAGGGAACTGTGATTTTCAAGAGGAATGACAGGAAATCCTCTATCCTGCTGATCTTCCACAAGCCCACGAATCGTCAGATTCGGAGCTTGAATAATTTCTCTCGTACCAATAGCCAAGTCTTCCGGAACAACCAAAAGAAAGTTCTTTGCCTTCGTAACGCATTTGGCAATTTCGACGTGCTTAGGCTCCCAGCCCCAAGTACCTGCTCTTCCATGAACAAAAAGTTCCACTCGTAGATGCTCGAGACCCTCCATGAGGGAGAGTGTTTTCCAGGCTGCGAACCATGACTTTCGGTAATCGTTGTTGGCAAATCTCTCTCTCGTCCTGGGGGCTCGAGAAGAATAACTCCAAGGTGGAAGTGTAGGTGGAATATTGAGTCGCCAGCAGAAGGAAAAGTAGCGGATTTGTTGAAGTCGTTGGGGGAGCATCATCCTAGGGAGAAAGCTCACTATATCGACAGAGAGGGTTTGGAATTTGTTCATTGTATGGAGTAGTTGAATAGTTTCAAGATACCTTAGAGAATAAGTTAGCCAGCGATATATAGGCTGGGACAAATAGGGGACGAACGTTTGCTTCGATGTCAACAAAGCTCCCATCACTCTTGGGCGGGATAATCGTGGGAATAATGATGAGCCTGAACCGCACTCCACCAAGGCTGCGATTCTTCGATTTTTGATGTCCAAATTAATCTCCATTCCCGCCACAACTACCATGAAGATCATGTCTCTGATTTCTCGCGGTAACGTCAGTAACCGGCTGGAGGAGCTCTCGTGAACACTCTCTGACAGACGCCGTCTTCGCTTTGCGAAACCTGGGGCTTTCATTGGACGCGGAACTGGCTGTGATTGTAAATAGCCATCTCGACATTTGTTCCTCCGTCTGGATTCATGCTGGGAAAGCTTGATAAGGGGGTAGAAAGCAATGTAGCATGCATACACCAGTACTTTGGCACTTATGGGTGCATCGTCGTTGAAGCCGAACCGCACCATTATGATGATGCTGTAGTGAACAACTGAAGGATGTTCATAGCATACTAACTGAGAACAAGACTGGTATATAGAGCTGAATAAGAGCTGATATGGCTGTAAAATGAGGCCGTGAGATGATCTGAGAAAGAGATCATCAGCTGGAAGCCTTCGATGCTGTCGTACGGTTGATGAGTGAGGGACCCCATAGGTGCTATGGTACTCCGTATTCAAGCTTGGTCACGTGGGGGGAGGGAAAAGGGGGCTTATCGTATTCATCCATGACTCGCTTCAAGAATCCGAGAATGGAGATGACCATGATAAAAATGTCTTGTCTCTCCATCCCGAGAGCAATATATCAGAAATATCCAAACCCATAATCTAGATCTGACAATTGATCAAGCCAAATCCATGTCGTGCCGCCGGTAGGTTGTCCTCCTCGTTCTCCAGAACGTCTCCTCATCATTCACAGATCTGATAGAACTCGCCTCGTCGGTTGTCGAATTGGAGACGTCGCCCTTCGAGGATGTAGTCGAGGTTGTTGTCATTATAGGGATGAAGATGTATGTTTCACACCTCGCTCATCGACAACATCCTATAAGATTCATCTCATAATTATAGATATCTGAGAATACGCGAGTCCACTTTATGAATCGAATTTTTTCTCGCGTTCCTCCGAATCACAACCTCCCAGGAAGAACTGGTCTGTATTTCAGGCAGTGCCAATCGTCTTATCGGCCCAAGTTCATCTGCCCAGCGCGTGGTTGTCGAAGATCAATCAAACCTTTCTATGATCCATCAAAACTCGAATATGAGATCTCAGAGTATCAGGACTGGTCTGTCCGACCTGTTGATACACCGGAATTGATTGAGGCAAAGAAGAACGAAGGAATAATGCAAGGGTATCAGAATAGGAACAGTGACGAGACGAGAGAGTTTCGGGCCCTACAGAAGCGATACTACGATGATCCGAGTGCACTGTCTGTTGAAGAAATTGAGACTGTGAAGTCGAACGATCCACATAGTTGGTGGATACGCTTGACCACAACTCCAAGGGGATGGGCTGACGAATCGTCTAATGGCCCAGCTCGAAGTTTACGCTGTCCCTCTTGTGGAGATGATACTGTTCCTGTTGGCTCCAACTTCCGCATTCCGTCGAAGGCCGACATAAGATCATGGCGCGAGGTTGAGAACATGATTGCGGATGGCAAAGATATGGTCGCCTCCTTTTCGTCGTGTGCAACTGTTCAGCAGCAGAAGGAGATGGTCGATGAAGCAGCACGATTGCGAAGACAAGAACACGGAGCTGATGAGTGGGCTGCGGAAAAGCAAAGAAGAATAGCAGCAGTAGCTGTTGCAAAATAGTAGCCTTCATAATTTAGTATGTTACCGATCACTGAGAGAAAATACAGCTTTTAGTTCTGGGAAGAGCTGATATTACTCAAGCCATCGTCGAACGCGATCACTCTCACAAAACCTTTTTATAGCAAAACATGTCTCGTCTCGCTTACCATGTCCTCCGATATTAAAAGAAATTGGGACTATTGTGTGTCGTTTTCATCGAATTTGATTATTTCGAATTTCGCGCTGCCTTTATCGAAGAAGTGGAAAGACTAAAAGCTATACAGAAGCAGAGAATAGCACAACGCGTCTGATCTTCTCATCCCCGTTCCGAAGTCGCAGATCTCAGGCTCGTGAAGCTTCGAATGAAACAGGGATACTGTAGCAAGGGCTGGTTTGCACCTCTATGTGGAGCCGAGCCTGTTTGAATTTCAAGGCCATTTTCTCCATGCTGCCAATACCTGGAGATTCATAATTGCAACGGTTTGAACTTCTTGTCATCCATTCCCTATGCCCCATATTCCAAGAAGTAATTACTGGGCAACCTTTTTAGTGAATGAGTTTCTTGACACTTGTGTTTACTTAAAGCAGTGCCAAGATATTTCAAGTCCAAGCGTTGCCTCATCAGACACAAACTTGATACATAGGTACCGCGCACTGGGAATGACCCGTCAAGGAGGTACAGGAGGTACGACCGGAAGCTTTGGAACTTTTCGATTGTTTGGACGAAGCCAAGTGGACAAATGTCCGCTATTCAACTGCTGTGTGTGGGCCTCTTTGCAGGGTCCTGTCGTAGCTTTCTTGAAGCTTCTACCTCCTATCCCTGCTCAGCTGTTGCTTTCATCCACATTCATATCTTCTAATTTTCTTTCAGTTCGGATTGCCAGCGCGGAACAAGTTGTCAAAGAAGCTCTAGAACAGCTCTCAACGGGCTCGGAGAATATGCTATTTAGATTGTCAAGATGGCAGATGAGGATGAATTAACAATACCACTGGAAGCTGCGGTGACACCAGCACCGATACCAACCCAATTAGCCGCTCCAGCTCCAAAGCAACTATACGAATGCAATGGCTGCTCTAACAAAATCCCCGACCATCGAGCTCGAATTTTATGTCACAATTGTACCGATTATCACCTATGCACGAACTGCTATTTGATAAAGCAGTACACCCGACCACATGTAGACTTTCATCCTACGATGATCCACAAGAAATCCGGATTCTTCGTCCTAGATGCGTTTGGATTTACGCCACGACCTCCCCCAGCTTTGCCTCCACCGTCAAAATCCAACCCGGCTTCTCAGCAGAATATACGAGATATAGAAGTTCCAACAGCAGATTGGAGCGTGCTATGGAACCTGGTGAAGGGTCCTCTACGAAAGAAGAGCCAGAAAGTGGCACCAAAGGACATTACTCCCCCTCAGCCTATAGACTTAATAGACATGACTGGAATGGGAATGTCGGGGGCTAACGGTGCTGGTACACTCCCTCCCTCTCCACCTCATTCTGTTGATCCAGATGGTTCAGCTCCTGCATACCCAATGCCAGCGAAATGGGAACCCTTATTCGCGGCCGACTCGACACCGACTCCTATTTTCATTTCTTTGATGAGTACCATTTTCAGCTGCCTAGACCCCCTTCACACTGGTTACCTAGATCCAGAGACGTACTCAATGTTCTTAGACACCCAGGGATACCAGTGGAATGCAAGCGTCTGTAAGTTTGCCATATCAAGATCCCCCAGCAGCTGCTGATCCATAATGTATAGGGAAGAACGCACTAGCCTCCGAGGCTGGAGAAAACCACAAAGATGTGGCAGATTTAGAGTTTAGCATCTATCTAGCAGACTTGAGCATTCCACACAAGCTAGGTGTTCGATCGAAATCCACACCACCGCCAGAAACATACGCAGAGCTCAAATCACCTGTCGAAGCGCGAGTCAAGAACCACATAAAACTCGACGCCAACATGCCAATGCTCTCCCGACAAAGCTTCATCGACCTCAGCGCTATCGAATACCTCGTCAGCCCAACCAAGGCCCACGAATACTTGCAGAAAGCTCTAAGCGAATATGGCGTCTGGACTGACCTTGGCGAGCTACCAAGAAACGTACTCCCAAAAATTTCCCTCCACAAAGCGTCCCAGATCAAGTACACAGCACCCAAAAAAGACGAGTCAGAAGACAAGGAGACAGGGGGACTAACCCTCCCCATCCGCCTCAATGGCGGCGCGAAAAAAGTCCAAGCCCTAATGGAAAAAGAGGAATTCCACGAAGTCGACCTGACGCAAACAAGCCAGAAGTGAGTCTAGTGAAAGTCTCATGAATTTGTACAAAGATTAAAGAGTGATGATGTGAGCCTTTCTTTGATGATGATATGATGAGGGATATATGCTAATATCTTTTGGAGAAGCGAATAGGGTGTTGTATGACCCGTTTACGTGAAGGGGATTGTTGGTATACAGGTACGGGCTGATACATGGCGAAGGGAATGGGTTGGACTACGTAGTTCTCAAAAGCCAAGGAGTAAAATGCATTTAGGGGATAGGCTGGCTCACAGTCAATTCATGTCATTGTTGAAAACACGTGATGTAGTACTCGGTTCGCCTCGGGATATGAATACGGCTTCCTAAGTAAAATTGCTCATTTCCGCGATAAATTCGAATATAATTTTATACTAGAATCACTATACTAAAATAATACTAAATTCTAAGTAAGGAATAATTAAATTTGATAGAATCCTATAAAGTTCGACTATAATCTATAAGTGTACCTCCGTATTATATCCGAGTCTATGGCCGAAACAAGCTATTTTTACTTAGGCCATTTTGCATATCCTAAGTATATAATAAAGCCTATTTACGAGGCAAAGCGAGTATGTTAGTAAAAAAAATAAAAAAAGTCCTAGCTCCTATTATAATCTATCTGTCGCCTAGAGGCTAGAGTTATTAGATTTCATATGTATCTGGTAACTTGGAAATCTTACCACTACACACGCTCACGCTTACATGACTATATAAATTCATTCGCTCACTATTTCTTCCAATCAGAATAGCTGATCGGGATATATTTCGGATTACCCTGCAGACGGTACGCTATAGCAGCCTATCGTCATCCGACCGTCAGGGAATGAAGGGACCCCTTATTTAAGTGGGCTAACCCGACCTGTGGCCCCAGGTAACAGGCTAATAAGATATAGGGTCGGAAGGCCTGAACTTTTTGCTTTTTTCTTTTTCTTTTTACTTTTTACTTTTTCCTTTTTGATTTTTGATTTTTGATTTTTACTCTTTCCCTGAACGAAAGTACGCGGCAACGGGGTCGATATAATAAAAATCAGAAAGTAATACTCAGGATAAGTAAAACGGCTTCCCGTTTCGGCGATAGCTTTAGGTATATATTTTATAGTAATAATCTTAGAATCACGAAATAGTCGAACTTTATAGGTTTCTATTAAATTTAATTATTCCTTACTAAATGCTAGAATTTAGTATGATTTTAGTATAGTCATCCTATTATAAAATTATACTCGAAGCTATGCCGAAACAAGCCATTTTACTTAGGAAGCCGTTTTACTTACCCCGAGTATATGACAAAGCTCATATCACGAGGCGAACCGAGTATTATATTGCAAGTGCCTCCAGCTAAGTCCAATCCTTAAGTGCAAAGACATAATGCCGTCGCCGGGGACTATAAGCCGCAGCTTTACTTATGTGAAAGGCAGATTGAAGCGGGTTCTAGGAGGAGGAAATACTCGTATTTGAAGTTAGAGTAAAAGTAGTGCTGACGTGTGCTAAACCCCAATTCATTATCTCTCACTCCTAAATGTCAACCCCCTCTTTTAAACACCTTTACCATTAGGACCATGACTACAATATCAAAGTTAAATCTAAAAGCAAATGCGACTACCCTCGCAAACCTACTTATTTTCTCTATACTCTATTCCAACGACTACTCTCCAACAAAAACAAACTGACAATCCGCGAATCGGCCCCAAACCCTCATTTTTCAGCAACACGAAAAAAATCTGCCCTTCGACCATAGTCGCTCATTAATAGAAGCAGGACATGCTCGCGTAAGTGCAGCTTCTTCTGCTTCAACCTCCAATCTAACGATTTTCTAGTACAAAGACTCCATATGTTCACCATGGACAGCCGATAGGACCAAGTTGTATCTCACAAATTCATAAAAGCATTTAATAGTCTTTCAAGGAGCGATTTGAAGCTGGCGACCTCGCTGAGACATGCGGGGAGGGTTGGAATAGGTTTGAGATTGCGGAGAGCGATTTCTAGTGTTGGTTTGCGCAGGGCAGTTGAGTCAGAATATTGGTATTGTTACTTGCTCTTCTTTTGGTTTTGAATGATTGGACTGATCTTTTTTAGGTCGTTTGAGTCAATCTATTTATGGTAAGATGACTTTTGTGTTGGATTCAAAGCTTAAGGAGCTTGAAACTCTTGATGGGATGTTGAATGCGGAACGTTCGATTCTCATTTCCTTCTGACCACGATCAAGGAACCTACACATTGCCTCTTCCACAATGATAATCTTCACCACAAACTCTACTGCTCCTGCTTTTGTTGGGCCTGAGTTGTGCCGAGAACCGGAATTGCTTGCCACTGCTGCTGGATACACCATGGGGTATGTGTCTGTTGAAACGTCAAGTTCAAATCAGGACGAATCAAGAACACATAGAGTCGCCAAAGTAACCTCCGATCTCCAAGGCTACTACAGATGTCTCCACCCCTTTGTCGCACTACGCAAGCCATTTTGGAGTAGCTAGAATACTGCTAAAAACTCAGATCGCTGTCGGATACTATCCACACCATAGCCGAGCCCACGACTACTGTTGTTTTGGATCCATGTGCTCGACCATAACAAATAGATGTTCTTAGAGAGGAAATGTTTGCTACGATTAGACAACCTGATGGGTTCAATCTTGCTACATTGTCCAATAGCCTAGGATTGAATGATTACTCTTCCATTGTTCGTTCAATCCCCAACAAGCGATCCCTCGCGAGATCCTCCAAAGGACACCTACCTCTCCATGACACACTGCCCCATCAACCACGATCCAGCGTTCTACCCACCTACTCACCTCGAACCCCTACGCTTCTTCGAGTCCCTGGTCAGGTAGAACGCCATCAATTCGCATCGCCTAGCTCCGAGAATCCTTCGTGGGGGGTTGAGAAGATCGCTTGTCTAGGGGCGATTTGCGCAAGTGCGTAGATCAAGTTGTTGCTTATGGTCTTTTGCTTGAGTTTGAGATTAGCATCCGGACGGACAGAGGGAGAGACCAGGTAATGTTGTGAAGGGGAAGAAGAACGGGGCTAGTATTACACAGAAGTTTGTCCTGAGGAGACGAGTTTGAAGGGTGGGAAATATCATGCGGGTCAAGTAACTAATATGAGTCTTATTGAATGACATTTTCATCACCGATCAACGCCCCTTTTCTTTATCCTAAGCGAAAACAGGAATCGCTTAAAGATTCCATCAAATCCTACAGTCCTTGTAACATTGGTCTGTTATCTACCCACGTGATCCTCCGAAAGCTTTCCACCAATCGCATACATGGATCTAAATAGCATAATTTCCACATCATCCATCCATTCGTTGCCACCATCCTTTCCAACGTGAACCGCATACTTCCCATTTCGATGAGAATGCGCGCAAATCATTTCTTCTTCAAGTCAAACCTCTATCGTCCGCGTATATCGTTGCGATTCATGTCTTCAGATCTGCGTGAACGTTCTGTTGTGTCATCCTTCATCTGCACCTCGCCTCAATCCCTGAACGGCTTCACATTCGCGCTCTTCAAGCGTAGTCAGGAGGTTAGCACGTACCCGTAAGTCCTGAGCACTTCCTGACATCGTATTCCGTGAGAATTCACATATAAGGCTCGATATTGCTGTTTTCAAAGAGGATATGAGCTGATATGGCTAAATAGAGGTAAATGGGCTGTATGCTCAGGCTCGATAGATGTATCAGATGTCAGCCCAGAAAGTGCCGCAAAGCGCGAGATATTCGAAGAGACCACTCTATCAGACAAGGACTTGTCTCTTCTCCGAAGAGGAAAGCCATTTAGTCTGATCGACGAGGAGCTGAAAACGAAATGGACGATTCACCCTTTCGCGTGGCAACTCAAAGAAAATGCTAAACCCATCCAGTTTGACTGGGAGCATACAGAGTATAAATTCATTCGACCCGATGAGTTGCGAGATTATGATCACGTGCCTCAGCTTGATCTTGGCCTTCGGAGGACGATGGTGGGACCTGAGACGGAGAGGGCGTTGAATGCTCTAGCAAATGATCACGAGAGTGGAGCTCAAGGCTTGACGATCAAGGCATTGAGGCTGCTTGTTGATTTCGTCTCAGACAGCCCTGTCTTCTTGCAAGCAGATTCAGCAGCAGAGGTTTGGAGCAAGGTCCGCTGGATATCATGGCACCTTGCCAAAAACGGCAGACCTAGCATGGGCGCGGCGATTGAGGCATCCGTATTTCAATGTCTAGCAAGGATAAAGGACGACATGGAGAGAGCCGCCGCTCGTGGTATGCAAGACTCCAGCCCTGATGGGATCAGACAAGCGCTACGATTCTCTTTCCTGGCGAGGATACAGGGCCTTCAGAATCAGATGCAGGACATCGCTTTCAATTTTGTGAGATACTTTCAACAGTCACCCTGCTGGGCAAGACAAACACCCAAGATCGTCACGCTTTCAGCTTCAGGAACAACATCAGAATCGCTAATTCAACTCATACGAGCATTCTCAAATGCCCAGTCGCGAAGACTGAAGTTGGTCGTTTTGGAGTCAAGGCCAAACTTTGAAGGCGTCATATTTGTGAACAATTTGTTGTCGAATCTTAAGGAGGCCGCGAGCAGTGTGGAGATTGAGATCATGTCCGATGCTAGCGTAGCCCTTGCGGTTCAGGACGCGGATTTCCTCATGCTAGGTGCGGATAAAGTTCACCCAAATGGATCCATTTCCAACAAGGTCGGGAGTCAAACAGCAGCGATCGTCGCCAAGGCCCTTAGTCCATATTGCAGTATTGTTGCCTCGTTTGATACGAGCAAGATAATCTATCCTGGGGTTGATCTTGATTACGCCAAGGTCGAATACAATGACCCCGAAGAGATCATGGATGCTTGGCCAAAAAGTGCTGCCGAAGACGTTAGAGCTTATCAATGGAAGGGCGACTGTGTTGAAGTTACGAATCCATATTTTGAGTGGGTACCGCGTAATTATATCGATGCTTATATTACGGAATTGGGGGAGCTTCAGCAACAAGATCTGGAAGGGACCAGTCTCACAAGGATTCGTAATGAAGAGGCTGTTTTCAAAGATCTCTGAAGTTTAAACAACTCTTTCTAGGACTTCTGCAACGAACCCAATATTGACACGAACTGGTATCGCCACACGCTCTGGTCGATGCAAGTCTTTGATCTCAACTGCTATTTCTACTTTATTTTATTCTAAATATACCCGTACCAGTCTTAGAGTTAAACAGAAATGCTATTTCCGTCATGCAACTTTTCTTGTAGTTGATGGTCTGTATGTTGCACAGACTTCAACACCAAATTCGACGCTAAGGCTACTTTGCTTGTGTCTACTAGATGAGAATATTGCCGACATATCGGCATGAGCATTCACCCAGTCGGATCCCGCTTCTGACTGCCTCGCAATTCGATCTCCTTGGATCTGTAGTCCAAATAGACACCCGGATGGTTCCTGTGCTTTTGACCAACGGCATTTTCGCTCGGAAAGGAAATTCGAACGAGAGCTCGATTTTGGTTGGCTAGGTCGTCTTCGGACTTAAGTTCTAGAACACATACTAGCTAAGCTTAGACCTACCGAGCACTTTTACATTCTAGAGGACTCGCTATTACCTCCAGTTTAATCTAGTGAAATTTGTGGGCTCATATGGGTCTCTAAAGCCATCGGATAATGTATTGATTTGTCTAGTCTGCCCTACCACTTCTTGGCGAGTGGAGTGGTTTTTAGTCCTCATTTCGTTTGACATTTTCTTCTGCCTTCTCCTTGAAAAGAAGTTGTATCATTTTTGTTACAGCCTCCTTCTCACTCCAGTCTGATATCTTGGTTCGAAACTAGTGTATTCCTCATTAAATGCATCTGTTTAATTTTACAAGGGGAAAAAAAAGAAAGATGGTCGCTATGGCAAACAAGAAACT
The DNA here is from genome assembly GCA_019669835.1 of Amylocarpus encephaloides. NCBI lineage: Eukaryota > Fungi > Ascomycota > Leotiomycetes > Helotiales > Amylocarpus > Amylocarpus encephaloides. Next base: position 20,933 of record MU251539.1, read on the forward strand.
TGTGTCAAAAAGGGGTGTGGTAAACGTTATAGTACGATAATCTGTTTCGATTTGGGTCCTATGTGCTCAATAATGAGATTCAAAGAAATTGGACCAATGTGCTATCGATGTGGAGAATATATACATGGATAGAAAGAAGAGAAAGTGGAGGAATGAAACATCGTATGGATAAAAACCGCGAGAAACTAGGAGAAACTGGTACGAAACTTGGTGAAATTCGTTGGATTTTCTTCTTTGATTCTGGTCAAGCTGGAGGATGAAGTGGCGATGGAGAACGTAAGGTCGGTGTGGATCGCCATGGATGAGTTTTGTCTCGGAATATGATGTCGAAAGTACATGTACAGTACAGTACAGTGCTTCGGTCTGGTTGATCTGGCCTGCTCGTCGGTTTGAGCGGCACCATCTCGAAGTCGCCTAATGTCGATTTGGAATAGGTCGTCCAACAAGCCACCATACATGTATGCTGTCCTTCGGCGTGTTTGTATCCTCAATGGACACTAGCACGAAACTGGCTAATACTACAACTCCTCCCACATTCGGTAGGCCATGGCGCCAACTGGCCATCGATTCTAGATACGACGATCAACCATCGTCAGGCCGATGCTCGAATTAGTGAAGTTTTGTGATGGCGACGAATTTGCTAGAGGATGACAGGGCGTCCGTTTGGATAACCAATTGTGGTTTTGTAGATGTTGAGTTTGGAGTTAATACCCGGGTTCGCCTCGTGATATGAACTTTGTTATATACTCGGATATAATACATTTATAGATTATAGTAATAATCTCGATATCATAGAATAGTCGAACTTTATAGGATTCTATTAAATTTAATTATTCCTTACTAAATGTTAGAATTTAGTATGATTTTAGTATAGTGATTCTAGTATAAAAATATATCCGAAGCTATCGCCGAAACAAACCATTTAACTTAGGAAGCCGTTTCCCTTATCCATATCACGAGGCGAACCGAGTATTATGCTTGTGCTTGGAAAAGAAAGCTGTTGTCGGAGTTAACGGGAGTATCTCTCGTCGACCCAGGTCACCTGACAATATCACACGTGCCAGTTATATGAATATGAAGATGGATCGCGTCTCGCGCTTGAGCAATAACTTCGCGATCGTTTCAATGAAGTTGAGTTCCAGAAGACATCCTAGGTGAGACATGATGCTTGTGCACAAACAGTCGAACGGAATCTCATTGTACACTATAAGTTCTACGGTAGGCAGGGGCAAAGTATTTCAATGGCTCAATTTTAATTATTCTTCCTAATCAGATACTAACTACTATGCAGCCGATTGAAACGAAATTGCCTCTCGCACAGAGTCAGATAGTGTTTCTGTATCCTCTCCATCGACCAATCCATTATCACGCTTTTCGTAAAGCGTTCCACCCTCAGCCCAAATTCGACGCAGCGTACAGAGTGTAGCCGCCGGCGCGTTGTTTGCGTATGCCTCCTTCTCGAGCTCCCGAAGTCTCTCTAAGCTCGTATAGCTTACCGTCCACTTCTCCCCACCTATCTGCCTTTCGAATTCTGCGAGAATTTCATGTCCTGTAGCTGTGAAGGAGTTGACTCGGAGAGCACGGTTCTTCGATGCCTCTGGGTGAAGCAATGCGAGCACAACTAGCTTTCCAACACTATTACGGTCAATTGGGTATTCTACAATGAACCCGGGGTCTTGGGAATGGCAGGACATACTCGCCGAGTGTGGTCAGGCTGATTTGCCCCATGCCATCGCCAGTCAAGATTGCATTCTTCAGGCGAACATCAAAGCCACCGAGCTCTGGAGCAGGTGGAAAGATGCCCAAAACCGTGCCATTGCGGCTATCAGCATACGGGCCTGTGACTACAAAGGTGTGCACTAGATGCGAGGCGGCTCTTAGTGCTGCTCGCACTTTCAGCTTTTGCTGATGAGGAGGCTCGTCTTTTGACGACGGGCCATATTCAATGTCGGTACCATACTCCGAAGGGAAGAACCACTTGACAGAGGGCACTTGCTGTGCCCAGTCAATCCATTTGATCTGCTCGGCAATGGCAGTTCTTCCCACGGCACTAACTACAGTGCAAATCCCTAATTGTTCTTAGCAGGAGAAGACTCCGCTTGAAAGCACTACACACCTTCATATGACTTGACAACCTCAGCCTCTTTGGAAGCATCGCCGACAATGACTTCCACTCCCTCGGACTTTAGTTTCTCAACAGTACCCCCTTTCTTCTTAGAAGTCCTAGGGGAAGTGAAGACGACGATTCGACCAAAAGAGGATTTGTTCTCGACGATCTTGTCGATGATGTATGTTCCGATGTAACCCGTAGCACCGAACACCAGTAGGTTTTCTTTTGTCTGTGACATCATTTCGTTGTCAGTCACTTGATGCGGTTGATGGCTGCGAGGAAGTCGGACGCTGCTCAAGGACTCGACGAATTTCCTCTCCGGATTTTATTTCCTTGGACCCCCTCTACGTCTCTTCCTTGCTATCTTCCTTGCGGAAAGTACGCCTTTGGAAGAACATGTCACGCAATCAATCATGAAATTGTCTCGACGCACGTGACCAACCCCTCAGCCCATAAGTGGGACATATTCTCTCTATTTATTAACTACTTACTTATATTGAATAGGTTGAGACAACATTTCTGGAATCACAGGATCGTGGCTAAAGACGAGGTTCGATACTCAGGGACCAGTACCACGCTCTGCCACCCCCGAATTGGTTACACGAGCCTTTTACTAATAATTGCTTGCGTTACGGTCCTTACGAGTTACGGATCGTCAATAAGCCTCTTACTAAGCCTCTTTTATTTTGCCGTCTGCAGTCTCACGGCCTTAGTCGCCATGCTGCATATTCAAATATTGATAGGACCCGTATCAAGATGACCCCGCTGCAACTACATGGAGAATGATGATCCGAGAATCTCACTCATAGTATATATGGAATTGCCAGATGCCTCGACCTCCTCTTTCTGCCATCGAAACCAGATTTCTTGGGACTATATTGTGGCTTGAAGCCTGTTGAAGGCCGACGCATTGCGACCCTTTCATACGTTCAAGGTCAAAAAGTGGCAGCGAGCTGAGGTCACGGTGAACTTTTCTTCGGCAATTCCATTTCTCGCGCAGTATAATTAAAGCTTGTTGCCTTTCCAATCCATCGCTGCGGTCTTTGTATCCAGGTAGCGGGGGCAATGGCTGGAATTAGCTTAGCACGATTGAATATGATCATGTTCAAAGTTTGGACTACATGTATTTCCCTCTTTCTGGTCAGCAGCGTGGCAGAGGATGCATCCTATCGGCCCCCTTCGCCATCTTCATGTGCCAGCAATCAATCGTCTTTTGATTTTGTAGGTCCTTCTGTTTCAATACCACGATAACAACAGCAGCTAACCAATTTGCGTAGATTGTCGTGGGTGGAGGTACCGCCGGGCTTGCAGTCGCTACTCGACTTAGTCAAGGGCTCAGGAGCAGTTGTATCCTTGTTATCGAAGCTGGCGAGAATGGGGCTTCACTCCCTGGAATCGTGGTTCCTGGAAGGAAGGGGTCGACCTTTGGCACCAAGTACGACTGGAATCTTACCACAATCCCGCAGGTGAACACGGCCGGTCGATCCATCAGAATGACCCGTGGTAAAGTCCTCGGTGGCTCTTCAGCACTCAATCTTCTGGTATGGGACCGCGGTAGTCGTAAAGAATATGACGCATGGGAAGAGTTAGGTAACGACGGTTGGAATTGGAGAAATATCTATCGATATATGCTCAAAGCCGAGAACTATCTACTATCACCAGACTCTGGTCCAGATGGCACAGCACAGGGAGGATACATCGAGACACTGATCAATCGGATCTATCCAAGTCAGCAGCAAGCATTTACTCCGGCAATGGAGAAACTTGGCGTTAGGTTCAACCAGGCCCCATTGAATGGGAATCCAGTGGGTGTTTCCCGACAGCCGAACAACATCAAAGAGCAAAACTATTCGAGGTCTTATAGTATCGAGTACCTCAGCCATGCGGGTAGCAACCTTGCCTTGAAATTGTCTACGCGTGTGGCTATGGTTAATTTCGACAAGAAGTTGAAGGCTACGGGGATCACACTGGACGATGGTACCGTGATTAATGTCAGCAAAGAAGTGATTCTCTCGGCTGGGACATTCCAATCGTCTGCTCTACTAGAGCTTTCCGGTATTGGTGACAGAAACGTCCTGAGAAAGGCCGGTGTAAAACCACGGTACCATCTCCGAGGCGTTGGCCAGAACTTCCACGACCATCCTCGAATTCATACCAACTACGTCCTCAAGCCAGGCTCGAAGTATTCCATCGATCGCCTGCGCTTTAATACCACTTTCGTCACTGAACAACTAGCTCTCTACGATATCCACAAACCTTCTGAGTACGACTATGCGGCTAGTAGTTACGCCTTCGCCCCGTGGTCCTCCGTCTCCTCTGCAGCATCATCCTCCCTGCTCTCCCTAGCCAGGGGCACCATGAATGCAGCCTCTCCCCGCACTTTGGAAAAACAAGTCGATTTCCTTAGTGACTGTTCAGTCCCCCAATTCGAAGTGATCTTCTCGGACGGCCTTACAAGCGTTAATGGCTACCCAGCTTCCACTGACCCTAACTATGGTATCGAAACTTTCACACTCATCGGCGGCCTGATGCATCCTTTCTCTCGCGGCAGTGTACACATCGCATCTTCTGATGTGGCTGTGCCTCCGACAATCGACCCTGCATACCTTACTAGTCCCGTAGATCTCGCAGCACAGATTGTCCTTGCTAAATACCTACGCAAAATCGCAAACACGGAACCGATTCGAAGTCTTTGGACTAGGGAGTATGAACCTGGTGATGCTGTGCAAAGTGACGCACAGTGGGAGGAGTATATCAGGGGGGCAACGAGCACGTTTTATCATCCGGTAGGCACCTGTGCGATGCTGAAAGAGAGGGAAGGAGGGGTTGTCGATAGCGATTTGAAGGTCTATGGGACGAAGAGGTTGCGGGTCGTGGATTCGAGCGTGATGCCATTGCTTGTGACGGGACATATTCAGACACTTGTTTATGGCATTGCTGAGAAGGCTGCTGAGTCTATTATCCGGGACTGGCGTTGAGAACTTCCTGCTACGACTTCCTTGGGGTCGACTTGTTCCTGGAGAGCGTTGGAGTCAATTCCGCTGAGCAAGTGCCAAATTCAACCTGGAGAGACGACTTCTAGTGTAATCGAATACTTTGGTCTCGAAGTATTTGAGGCTCCCCAGTATGGCTGACCATTCGTCGAGGCCGGGTATGGAGTTGTGGCACGACATAAGTTTTCTGCCTCAACTTAGCTTCGAAAACCACGCTAGTAACAACAAATATCAGAATTACCAGATTCTAAGGACACGTGGCTCTGATCTTACCAGACATTCAGCTTAGATTAAGGACCAGAGGTAAGCAAGACATTAGGTCCAAACCTCGATTCTCTTAGATATTATAGACAATCCGCTTGGATGTCCTTAAATTGCTAGGATAATGATTTATCTCTCCCTTTCCTTACATAGGATGGCCAGGACCTTCGAGATTAAGTTCCTAGGTGTACCTAGAGTTTCGACTCACGCTCCTGCGGAGTCATTACTTCGAGTCCAATTATGCTGCCGGTCAGAACGATTCGTACAGCAGTATAATTCGGCTAGTTCGCTTCTTCGTCCAGTCTATCTGTCGCAACGACTCTACACGCAGTCATAAGTATAATAAGTTGTCGATGTAATCTTAAGATCCAGCTTAGCAGGCATTTTGTCCAACTTTATTAAACCGTGCCGCATCTCGACATTCTCACACTCACATATCTATCACAAACACAGACGACACACATCGTTGCATGCTCAACACGTAGGGCCTCCATCCTTATATCGCCTCCCACAATCATATCCCGTGCAAATCATCACGCTAGCAAAAATTCTCGACACCATCTACACCTCTCTGTCTCCAAAACGACCGCTGCTGACCAGACACGGAGAGATCACCATTTCGATATATCGGTATTGGGAAACCATAGGTAAGGGAGCACACCATTATCGTGTAGCCCACCCATCATTAGAGCGAGATCATGAACAAGCTGCTGACTGCCGCAGCTAAGGGGCATTTGTGAGGAATGCCTGGGTAAATTCCACATAGGTAGGGCTGGGTCGTCGAATCATTTCAAGGGCGTCGTGAGAGCTGTGTGTAAGCTACCGTACTTGTAGTAGCAGTACTAGAATAGGGGTATAAATAGTGGAATAGTACAAGTGCATTCCGCCTTCGGGCAACTTTGGTGCAGAGGTCAGGTTCTCTTTTAAGTGCGCCCCTGTTTCTCTGCGGGACGATAACCTTAAGTATTATAGCAGTAAATTCGGTGTCATCACGGTTTACTCAACTCAACTCAACTTAACTCAATTGTTAAACTGGAGTTGTTTGATACTACACTAGTAAGAGTCTCCTCTCCTCCGATACTCTCCCTAGTTCTTTTGGTGGTATTCTGGTGCCTGGGATTGCGGAGATGAACGGTTGGGTGGGAAGTCGACTTGGGCTTGGATCTTTATACTTGAGGGGTTTCTAAGTATTTTGGTTTCGTTCACTGAGTATTAGTGGTTAAAAAATTGTCCACTGACGTGAGATGCACAGTTCTTAATCCGACGATCTAAATCTCTTGCAAACGTCCCCCTTCTCACTCACTCCCTCCATCCCATCACGTGACAATCCTCGCCCTCTACCCCTCCTGCTCCCCCCGGTAACGCAAAGATCGTCAAACAAAAGGCTCAAAAAGCTTAACAAGCACTCTCGGCAGCTGAGAATTCCAACCCGAGACCAAGTTCGGTCCCGAGAAGAGTGAAAGTGGCTGCGGCGATTGGTTAGAACCGAGAGCGCCAAACGCCGATGGCCAATCAGAATGCTGAAAATTTTCGGCTAAGCGACTAGAGGTTCGATGTTGCGACGATGGGGTGGAAAGGGGGAGGGATGATGAGATGCGCGGAAATGGGAAGGGACTCGGGAAGGCGTATATAAACGTCGGTTCCTGCTGTGGGAGGAGGGATTTCTTGGATATCAATCAACCAGTCTTCATTTCTATCATTTCTGTGAGCTTTCGCTAAACTCAAATCCCGCCAGTCTCCCCCCTTAGATATAGCATATCTCCTCGCTTCACAACACCACCACCAAATCCTCACCACATCCAAACCCGCACAATGCACCAAGCTCAAGTCACAACCTGGGGCCACCCACCCACCCTCGTCACCCTCCCCGACCCCCCTCTCCCCTCCCCAGATTCCGACACAATCCAACTTCACCTCCTCGCCACAGGCCTCCACCGCGTCGTCCGCTCCCGCGCCTCCGGAAAGCACTTCACCGCCAACACTCTCCCCCACATCCCCGGCGTCGACGGCGTAGGTCGCGCTCAAGACGGCAAGCTGTATTATTTCACCACCTTCACCGCAACCGGCGGCTCCTTCGCCTCGATCATCAACGTCCCGAAGGCCATGACACGTTCCTTGCCCGAGGGTTTAGACCCCGTGCGAGCTGCTGCACTCGTGAATCCCTCCATGGCGTCCTGGATGGCGTTGCGGAAACGGAGTGATGTCGCGGCATTGGGGCAGAGGGAGGGTGGTTTCACGGTTCTAATCGTTGGGGTGACGACAGCGAGTGGCCAAATCGCAATCTCCAATTCCCGCTCCCTCGGCGCCACCAGAGTTATTGGCCTTGCTCGAAATGCCTCTCGACTTGCGACGTTGGATCTGGATGTGAGAATCCAAACTTCCTCCGTCACCGAAACAGATTTCACATCCCTAGGCGACGTCGATATAATCCTCGATTTCATCTACGGGCCCCTAACCCTGCACCTGCTTAATTCTTTGAAATCAACAGTGCCGACGGAATACGTGCAGATCGGCACGATGGCGGATCCGAATCTGGAGCTGCCGGGGGCGTTGCTGAGGAGTAAGGATATTACGTTGAGGGGGTCGGCGCCAGGGGCGTGGACGATGAGGGATTTGGGGATGGAGACGGAGGGGATGTTGAGAGCGTTGGTGGGGGTGAAGAATGTGGAGGTTGGGGTTGTGAAGTTGGGGGATGCGGAGAGGATTTGGGGGAGGGATGGAGGGGAGAGGGTTGTTTTTGTGCCGTGAGGGGAGTGTGACGGGTTGGAGAGAAGATCGTCTGACTATCGAGGGTTTGATAGATGATCGGGATTGAATAGCTCGTTCTATAAAGTTGTTATTTCTATAAGTAGTAGGGCATAGTTTCTTCGAAAAGTAACTAAAGTATCTGGAAAGATGGAACCAACACGACACTTTGCCCTTAGCCTTCTCTCGAGCTTGCACATCATCCTACTGCAGAATCTCCTCATGCTTCGCCGCTCCATCCATCTCACTCTTGTGACCATTCTCCTTTCTAAAGATGTCCGACTCTGAAACAGGCGAGAAAACCTTTCCCCAACGGAAGGCGAAGAAGTCACCCGCGGTGACTATTGCGCTTCGGAAGTTCTCTGCAACCAGTTGACCAGTAGGCTGGCTGAAGATGATATCGATCTCCTCGAGAGTCTTGTTCTTAGTCTCAGGCATAAACAAGATTTGGTAGACCCAACCAACGACGGCAATACCGCCATAAAAGCCGAGAGTGAGACCAATGCGTGACATGGCTTCCTGCATCTCGGCGAAGAAGTAGGTGACGAGGAATGAGCAGAAGAAAAGAGTGACTGCTGAGGTATCCATACCCTGAAGAACGAGTGTTAGCAATCACGAAGGATAGGAATAGGGGATCTGGTTTTACTTACGTAACTTCTTAGGTACGTTGGATATACTTCTGATGGGATGACCCATGTGAGGCATGCGTAGCTCCCAAAGAATCCCTCATAGATAATGAGACCAGTGAAGTATGCCCCTTGAGCTCCAGCTTCTTTGGAAACAGGAATCAAATACGAGCATCCAATGATAAGCAATCCAATGAAGAAGCCAGGAAGCATAGCGCAGGCCCAGAATCTTCGACCAAACTTCTCCATGTAGAAAATAGCAGGAATGGTTCCCAGGAGAAGGGACCCACCACCCACCAGCGACATGAACACGGATTTCTTGTCGTCGAAACCAACCTGCTTGATTAGAGTAGCCATGTAATACTGGATCGCGTTGATTCCAGTGAATTGCCCTAAGAATACCATGATATTGGCGTAGACAATGGCACGTCTTGCCCGCGGCGCAGTGAAGAAATCTAGGAATGGGAATCGTTTGTTGACGAGCATTTCCTGGGCAGCAAACTCTTCAGCAACTGAGTACTTCATGACGAAGAATTCTTTTCGAGTTTCATCGTCTTGACCTCGAATTTGCTTCCACACGTGCCATGCTTCAGTGGTTCGACCTTTATGCATCAAGAATCGAGGAGATTCTGGCATAAAGAGGATACCCGCAAACATGATGGTGGAGAAGACAAGAGAGGAGCCCAACATGTATCGCCAGGAGCCTGACTGGACATTGACGAAGATTGCAGCGATAACGTAGCCAAAGACTTCGCCAAGAGCAATCATAAACTGGTATAAAGAGACAAGATTTCCTCGATACTTGGGAGAGACAGATTCGGCAACATCTACCCAATTTGGTCAGCCTTTGGAAGAATAGGACATCTAAAGGAGCAGATTTACAAACAGGAACAGTTCCTCCCTCGAGCCCTACGCCCATTCCAAGAATGACACGGCCAGCCATCATGATACCAAAATCAACGGCTCCAGCCTCGAGTGCTGCTTCAACAGTATATAGAACAAGAGACACGATAATTGCCATTCGACGTCCCACAGCCTCGTTCAGTGGCCCAAGTATCAAGGCTCCTCCAACAGCTCCAAGTGGCACACCAGAGCTAACAAGACTGACTTGGCGAGTAGTGAGATTGAGAGCTGTGTCTATTGTTAGTGTTGAAACAGGAAAAAGCTCGAGGAGCACATACAGCTAGGCATGAAAAGATTTGCTCCTGAAATCAAACTTTGGTCGACACCACTGAGTAGACCTCCCATGGATGCAAATCCTGTGACATGTTAGTATTCTTGATTAAACATGATGTCTCTGCAAGTTCCTACCAACGAGGAGCCAGGTGAAATGACGGGGATCCTTTAGCCGAATTTGTGGCTTGTACCAGGTTGATTGAATATTCATTTCCTGTAAGTCCTTTTCTACCTCATCCATTTCACGGTTGATGGTTTCGAGGTCACCTGCTGCGGCAATCTGAAGGGCTTCCCATCCGGAAACTCGACGACCATTAGGAGGGCGCCGAGACTTAGTGTGACCGACGTCCTTCTCGTCGATGAAGGCTGGATTTCCAGCATCACTATGATCTGCGGAGCTGAGAGCGTCCGAGTCTTTGGTAGGTTCTGCCATTATTCACAGGAGTTCAGTAATCCAACGAGGGAAAAAATACGAGTGGAAGACAATCACAATGGCGAGCGATAAGAAGAACTGGGCACCCCTAACAAAACGCGTGGGAAGTGAGTCCACCTTATGCTATTGAAGGGTCATCGGACTCGTACCTGTCTGAAATTAAAGGACGATCATCCGTAGGGGAGTCTACCATTCTTTTCTTAGTTTGCTTGAATTATTATGGGACATGGCTGGCCAGGCGATTCAATTGGCTCTTCTTCGAAGAATATGGGTTTTGAAGGCATGAGGCTTGTAAGTCTTGATTTAGAATGTCAGACCACGAGGAAGTATTCTTGAGTAGCTCCAGCTAGGGTCCCCTTCTCCGGAGAACTTCCAGCACCAGATGCTCCATGAACAGTCGAATAACTTGCAACGTGACCAAAGGTTGCGGAGCACGAGAGATAAAACATTGCAGACCCGACGTCAACACGCGAAACATCGGGTGACGGCGATGGCAAGGAACGGGCATTCAGGAGGTGGCATTTGTCCATCGCTTGAATTTTCGTACTATCATCCCAGCCATACCCACATTTGCGCGTTGAAAGAACCGCAAAAGAACCGTTGCGCATCTTGCCAGGATAAGAGAGGTCCACAAAGCCACCGAGAAAAATATAAATCGGATCTCGCGATTCTCTCCCTATCAGCAATTGGTCGGAGGCGGTTTACATCGAGATCATCACGAGTTTCTTGGCCAGAAACGTGCAATGCTCGACAAGCTTTTGCCTAGTGAAGCCAAGCGCAGCCACTTCCGCTTGCTTGAACAAAATATTTTCTTCGAGTCTTCTAGTTTGTCTCCGTGCGAGTCCTGATGCTTTGCCAACGGCTCAAGACATTTCTCTTTATGTCTTTCCAGGATGCCCAGCATTGAACGCAAGCTGTAAAGCCAATCCAAACAACTCCGGTCACGCCTAATTGGACGAGCAAGACTGATAGGATGTTGGTCGACCCGGTAATTCCAAGACTTATAACGCCGGATCTTAAAGAAAACATGTCGTCGGTCCCCAAGCCTGTACTCGCTCGATGCGTATGTCCTATAATCCTCACTAAGAAGGCCTCGAGGGGCATGACGATTATGCCCGCAGCTATCTCTCGAAGTCCTTCGCTCGCCAGGATAGTGGGGAGTAGAGTAAGTCCAGTCATCCGGTATTTGGTACAATCTGGGTGTTTCGTCTCATTGGCACTACGCAGCTCCGCAGACCATGTACCGAGTGTCCCAAGTTGGGTTTCCGTGGGTTCCGATGCTTCTACATCAAAACTAATTAGTGTTGTATGCGTTACTTCTCCATCATCTTCTAAACCCGAATCAGAGTCCCGCTCGTTGTGACGGGATCGTGGCTCTAAGCGCTCCAGCGCTGGCAATCCTTCGAGTGCCCGCAGAGTTGGCTCGTCCTGAGAAGTTGACTGGTCCTCTGATGCTCGATCCGGGGTATCGTACTCCATGGTGGGGGCGATGGGGAGTCCTAAAAACATACTCTCTCCAATTGGTCGAGGTAGCAGCCTGTATATCGGCTGATAAAGTTGTCGTACAACTGCATGTTTGATTCTCCCGTACAGGAATACAACAAGCAGGCTCCATGATAGGACGGAAATTGGACGGAGAGGACGGAAGAAGGGATTTTGGATAGGCGACTCCGTGGTGAATGGCATGATAGACTTGAAGCTTGGAAGAAACCGAGATGCGGGAATCAGATTCAATTGCTGATGGATGGCAAACAACCGAAAATTTAAGGTGGCCCATGATAACCCAGCGTTCCACCTATGACAGTCAGTACTTTAAAGTCCCTCCCATACTTTTCTTTGCGAATTTCATAGCCACTATTCAGGATACGACGAGGTAGTGATATCACGATATCATACCAATGAGTTGGGATTTGAGAATAAGGGAAAACGTACAATGTCCGTATGACGCCTTTCCACCACAGCTGTCCAGTGGGCAGCTCGATTGGATTTGAATTTTCGTCTTCTTCTTCCCAAAAAGCATCGAGGACGTTCTCACCAAAGAACTCGATCCAGTCCGCCACATGGTAGGCGAACTGTGCAGGAAGACCTGTTCTGGCCACCTTCAACGGTCCAAAGTTGTGGCTTTCGTACCTCAAAAGTCCGAGAAATCCGATTGTTGAATATGGTTTGTACAGCTGTTCAAATCAGTATAAATAGCACGAAGACAGAACAGACAGCAATGAGCCGGAAGCATACCAATATCCGTCTTCTCAGGCCAAGGACGCCCCATATACCCCCAACAAGAAGAGCACGCCCGTACTCCATGGCACGTATTCCACTGAGAGTGTCACGATTCTTGCTCATGAGGGACTCGGTGGCTATTGCTTTGGCAGCAATGGAGTCTTCCACGATGCCAGTGACTTGCATAACTTCATTGGCCGCTCTCACGTGCTCGCGCTCTCTTCGCTTTGTTTCTGGGTTCTTGGGGTGGCCATGTTCATTGTATTGTTGACCTGACGACTTCTCTCCCCTTTCGTCAGTTGTACCCTCAACAACTTCTTTTTCATACGGGCCACGGCCCTACATTAGTTACGTTAGTATGTGATTATAAGGCAGAGGTATGGGAAAGGGACTCCTAGAAACCGAGTAACTAGATTTTGGAGAATCCTTAAGCTTGCCTATCCTCATTGACAGGATACCCTCCCTTAAATCAGATCTATCCCGTGGCGCATCATCGATTTCCAAAATGTGATACCTCTAGGATGGCTGCGATGACAGAGAACAACGAGTAAGATGAAGACATACCAAAGACACAGCTGTTAATGATTCCAGTCGGCCCATTGTCGAAATTCAATGCCTGGATATGACTAGATGGTGCAAAGGCTTCCCCTTCACATGTCGTCATGCGGGTGAGAGAGATTGTCAAAGCAATAGACGTCAATGGTAATCTGTCGTCTTTCTAAGCCTTGCTCAAATAAATTAGAACTCTCTAAGTAGATTTGACCTTTTGTGCTGGTATGAACACTTGTAGAATGAGTTGACTTCGACCCGGTGCCCAAAAGGCGGTGAGCTGCCCATGGCTTTGCGCTAACCCAATCAAGCCATCGAGGGGTTCTGCCAGAATATTTTCTTTGCATCGCAGCTACAGACTTCCACAATAAACTCATTCCCTCATGTCACGAAAAGATGACTGTATAATGTGCCATACCACACAGTCTCTGTGATTACCTCATACTCAGTCCCGTCAAGTTTCGATCACTTTTCGCCCCAACGCAATGGCGAACAAAGCTCCTCACCAGACGACTTTCGAAGTCCAACGGACGATACAACCAATACACACCGGTGGAAGTGTTGCGCTGGATAATAGTGGTTGCATACTAGCAACGACTTTGGGGGAAGATGCGCTTCTCACAGATCTCAACACTGGGAGGCAAATGGCAAGAATTGAGGGGGTAAGAACTCACAAACGACAACCCCTCCTCCAGGACTCAAGCTAACCATTGTTCGCTGCAGGATGGTGAGGTTATATCTACGCTTACTTGTATGTACCAATTATCCAAACAATGCTGGCAGAAACGTTCATTTCACTGACATTGCTGCTAGTAACTCCGTCTGCCTCCCACCTCATCGTATGCTCGAGATCTCTTTCCATGCGAATATACGCACTCAAGACCACCCCTTCTGCGAATCTAGATGTTAAATTCGAGCTATTACGCACACTGAAGCCTCACTCTACGCCGGTAGTGGTGCTTGCTGTGGACCAAACAAGCACTCTTTTGGCCACAGGTGGAGCAGATGGGGTAGTGAAAGTGTGGGATATTCAGGGCGGCTATGTAACACATTCATTCCGAGGACCTAATGTCCTAATCTCCGCATTACTCTTCTTCGAGGTGGTTGCGAGCAATAGGGAGGAGGAGACGGGGATATCTGCACGAAATCGCAAGAAGGATCGTCGGAAGAGCCATGAAGTCGAAGCAGATTCACAAAACGAGGCGACTCGAGGGTTCCGGCTGGCATCAGGAAGTCAGGATGGAAAGGTTCGAATATGGGATTTGTTCAAGCGGTCATGTACGGCTGTTCTAGACTCCCATGTATCAGATGTTCGTGCACTGGACTATTCAGCGGACGAGAATGCGCTCTTGACAGCTGGTCGTGACAAGACCATGATATGGTGGGACGCAAGAACATGGAAAGTGTGCAAGGTCGTCCCAGTGCTGGAGGAAATCGAGGCTGCAGGCTTCCTAGAATCTGGCAGGTTGGCATATACTGGAGGCGTCAATGGAAACATCCGACTATGGCGGTCGGATAATGGGAGAGAAGTCACAAAACCACAGTTATCTAGGACCGAAGTCGACGCAATTGTTGGAGGGATATTGGCCCCAGCCTCTGATGCTCTCCTGTCGATCCAGTCAGATCATACTATGACCCTGCACTCTACGTCTGAACTGCGACAAATCGGGATCTCAGATACCATCTCACCCCTGGCAGAAGTCAGACGAATATCAGGAACACACGACGAGATCATCGATCTGGCATATCTCTTACCAGACCATTCATTACTAGCACTTGCAACCAATTCGGAAGAGGTCCGAATTGTCTCGGTCGCCGAGGCTGATAACGCCAACAGTTCGACTTATTTCGGCGCAGATGTGGCACAATTGAAAGGGCATGAAGACATTGTCATCTGTCTTGACATTGATTGGTCGGGCCACTGGATTGCAACAGGAGCAAAGGACAACACCGCACGACTATGGAAAATCGACGCTAAGAATTCTACTTACGCTTGCCATTCAGCTTTCGCAGGTCATGCAGAATCCCTTGGTGCCATTGGCTTGCCACACGCGCCGCCTCCTGAATCCTCTGCTGCGTTCAAAGCCCCGCTTGATCACCCACCAGCATTTCTCCTTACTGGATCGCAAGACCAGACGATCAAGCGTTGGGACATCCCGACTGCCAAAGCCCTTGCAACCACTCGAAAAGCACCAAGAGCACTGTACACGCGAAAGGCACACGACAAGGATATAAACGCCATAGCCGTCGACCATACCGGGAAATTCTTCGCGTCGGCCTCGCAGGACAAAACGGTCAAGATCTGGTCGGTTGAGGAAGGCGAGGTGCAAGGCATTCTTCGCGGCCATCGTCGTGGAGTCTGGTCTGTGAAATTTGCTCCTAAGGCTACGCCAAGTATAGTCAGCGAGAATGGCCCAGCCGTGGGTAAAGGCCTAGTTCTCACCGGTAGTGGAGATAAAACCGTCAAGATATGGAGCCTCTCTGATTACACCTGTTTGAGAACATTTGAAGGACATACCAACAGTGTTCTAAAAGTAGCATGGCTCAAGGTACCTAATTCCGAAGACCGCAGCCGAAAGCATGTCCATGTGGCTAGCGCTGGGGGTGACGGTCTCGTCAAGGTCTGGGATGCCAACACGGGCGAGGTGGCGTCCACGCTCGACAACCACGAGGACCGAGTATGGGCCCTGACCGTACATCCTGACACCAATATGATCGTCTCTGGAAGTGGGGACTCAACTGTTACATTCTGGAAAGATACGACGACAGAGACACGAGCAGCCACAACGGCGGCCGCCACCCAGTTTGTAGAGCAAGAACAGGAGATGCAGAACTATATCCATGCGGGATCGTATCGTCCTGCCATCACTCTTGCTCTCCAGCTCAACCACCCTGCTCGTCTCCTTTCCCTGTTCACTACGGTCACTACGAAGGTCCCTGAGGAGGGGAGTCTCTGCGGCCTCAAGGCCGTTGACGAGGTCCTGGGGTCTTTGTCCGACGGTCAGCTCTTTACGCTTCTTTTGCGTATACGAGATTGGAACACCAATGCCCGGACTGCCCCTGTTGCGCAAAGGATCTTGTGGACGCTAGTTCAAAGTTATCCTGCGATACGTTTCTCAAATCTGAAGGTAAAGGATGGAACGAGTCTCAAGGAGGTTCTCGACGCACTGAGAGTCTATACTGAGAGGCATTATAAAAGGATGGAGGAATTGGTTGATGAAAGCTATTTAGTTGAGTATACCCTGCGGGAGATGGATGGAATGGGCCTTCTCGAGGACAGTGCCACCAACGGTGGCTTGGTCGACCAGGAGGTGGATGTTATCATGGTTTAAGGTATTTATGAATGTGTAGAGGCTAATGAGTTTGGTCAATGAATTTGCTACTAGTGCTCGCCGGATACTAGCGCTCGCCGGACCTTCTACCGAGATTCTGGTTGCTGCCCTACATGACCAACATACATAAACTTCTTATGAAACAGTCACCATGTTGGTCCTCACGCCACCATCCTCCTACCTGAACATGCATAGGAGCTCTCTCATTCTTACTGGGCCGAATGTGTAAAATGAAGATCACGATGACGACCGAACGCCTACTGCTCTCTGCCATTTTTTCTCGCTATATCAGAGTCGAGTGCCAATTTGTGTTTTAGCGAACCGGGCCATCACCATGGAATCTCCCAGTTCCTGGCGCTTTAACAGGTCAATCCTCTCTGACGTACTTCGCCTACCTACACTCTGCCTTCCATGAGCGTCTCTAACGGTTGAGACGAGGTGGCGCACCAGTACCACTCCCAAACGAGACTTTTCCATGCAGGACACGGGGAGCCGCATTCATCACCAACAACACCAACATTGTATCTGTGCTGCACAGCCTGGACCAACAAGAGGCACTCTTCACACCACATATAATTCAAACCGATCCGTCCAACTCGTACACGTCTCTACCCCACCCACCTCACACTTTGATCGTGCTAGTGTTGCATTGTAGCGGTGGTTTCGCTTGCACCTTCACTTCACTTTCAATCTTTTCTTACGCACTTCATTTCTTCGTTTGTTTACTTGCCTTTGGGGGCCTGCTACACCCTTCTTTCTTTCGGACCAAATCCGCCTCCAACTTGTTCTGTACGCCTTACCAAAGACAACAATCGAATCATAATCATCGTCAATGGCGCCGTCGAGATTTCTTCTGTTGTTTTTCGCACTGTTCTCGCAATCCTTCGCTTCGCCATGGAATTTGAATACTATAGCTTCAACCAAAGCCGCCAGCCTCGTCGCAGGAGGCATCAGTCCACTTCCTACTACGGCACCGTTCTTAGGAGCTCGCGATGGCAATCTCCCACTGTCGGTTTGTGGTTACCTGAATGGAATAGCCGGTAAGTCTTTGTCATTTCAAACTCAGAGATCACAGGTTCTAAATACTCCGGTAACAGGTTCTGGCGTCACATGCTCGTCATCGTCTCGATGTGCATGGCACACTGAGATCTCCTACGTTGGCTGCTGCTCTACGGCTAAATCGAACGACTGTCTATTCTACACTAGCTGCGTAGATAAAAAGTCTCCACGGACAGGAGATGATCCAATGATATACACATGGTAAATGCCTCACCCCAGTAACACCTGCCAAAAATGCAACTAAAACCATTGTAGCCGCGGAGAAGAGTTGTGTTTCAGGAACACCTTTCCGTCGAGCTATATGCAATGGGTAATTTGCCTTCTCTGCTGTTCCTATCGAAGCTGAAAAGACTGACATGATTAGGGATGTGCCGCCCCATCTCTTGCTACACTGGGCGAAGTTTTACTCACTTTCAACGGTCAACCACCAGCAGCGCAAACCGTCTATCAATATTTCATTGGCAATAAAGAACTCTCTTCGACAGCTGCTACCGTCACTCAAGAGAAAACCTTAACCTTAAACACCGCCTTCTCCGCCAAGACATCCACATCTTCAAGTTTAGCCGACTCCTCTTCTGCGTCTTCACCTTCCTCGTCCTCATCAGCTACATCTACAGCAAGCTCTACGGCATCAAGTACGGCATCAAGTACGGCCTCTGACACGGCAGCAGCCACCACACCTACGGCAGCCGCCCCATCCAAGAGCTCAAGCCCATCGACCACAACCATAATCGGCGCCGCAGTCGGCTCCCTCGCCTTTGGCGCTCTCGTCGTCGCCATCGTTGCCCTCTGCCTCGTCCTTCGTCGCAAAAGGAACCAAGAAGCCACAACATTCACTCCCGTCTCCCAAGGACAACAGCCCATGCACCTCACCCCCGAACTTGATTCACCTCCCATCGGCTACCACTCCGGCCACCCCTCCATGTCATACTCGAAAGGCACGATCGACTCTCTGCAGACAGGTTACACGGTGCCGGGATTTTCCCCGAATCCGAATGGGTATTATAGTGCGAGTGTGAGCCCGATGATGCAGCAGGGGGAGATGGTGCATGGTCCGAGAGAGATGGATGCATCTGAGGCACCGGGTATTCCGAGGGTTATGGTTAGAAGTCCGACGGTCACTGCGGAGGTTCATGGGAGTAGTGTGATTGGAGATAAGATTGCGTAATGGGGGTTACTTCCGGTCTACAAACTTACTGAAACGCGACAGAGAGATATACCCGGGGACGAATATGGAAGATGTTGATTGGAGAAGGAGAAGGGGGTGATGGGGAGATGTCACAGATAATGATACCCAGATCTTCTTCTTCGACGTAGAGTTTCAGTACGACGAGATACCTACTCTTGGGACCTATTCTGGATGAGAGGGACACACAGGATACCATAGTATACCACAGAATCACGTCCGTAAATGTTTATACAACATGTAAATATTCTACAAAATTAAATAATAAAAGTCACGAATTTTCAAACATTCCACTTTCCTAGATTCCTCTCTTTTAACTTCAAGTCCCACTTCACATCTCCACCTCGTATAATTTGATATAGCATTCATACCTCCCCTCAATTCTTGGTCACCTATCTAAATCTCCTCTCTGGAAATAGCACCCCTATACCGAAATTCTCCATCCCTCTCCTGTCTTCAGCCCTGCATCCTTCCCCCGATCCTCTCAAAACCCACCCATAGCTGACCCACTCAGCGACCTGCCGATCAAGCCAACACCTAGGACACCTATAATGACCTACATATGCCACATCGACCGCCAACGCCACCTATCTACGCCGCTCCCACACAGGTCGTACAGAGATATCCTAAAATAGCAGGAAGGCGGGATAGCCGATGGTGAAGGATGGGCCGGTTCTGCGGGCTGATCCTTTTTGGGGGATGAGGATTGGATCATGGGCGGGAGTGTGAGGGGTTGCAGGATGGGCCTGGGTGTTTGTGTGCGGGAGAATTGCTGAGAGATCGGAGTAGGGACAGGGGCTATAGTTATTACAGTAGGGTTAAGTGAGTTGTGGGGGAGGGGTTTGTAGAAGGTTTTGTTATATCTGAGGATACTTATAAGGAAATATTGATGCATCAATATCTGAGATTTTTGTGTTGCATGGGAACTGGAAACCTGAGACTACAATCTTCATCAGTTCAAGCTCTCCAGCATCTGCACTAGATAACTCCCTGTGCTTGATTCTTTCGGGCAGCAATCCGACAATCTTCAGATCTCTGCTTCGTCATGCACTTCGACTTCAAAGTTTCCGAGGATTCGCAGCGATCCTAAAGCCGTTGTCTGTTTTGAACTATCTAAATTCAATGGCCATGAGATGGTAGGAAGTTACCTATACCCCCCTCGTTATATACAAAAGCAGAGCCATTAGCCTAAACATCAGTGCTTACCTCTTTCTCGCCTCGCTTCATCTCTCACAATAGTTTGTTTCGCCTCAATTCGATTTCCTTTCACGGCTTTTAAGCTTCGGTAACAAGCACAAGAATGGGTGCTGATGTTTTTCTCTATTCGCCTCCCCCATTTCCACCAGCCTCAGCATCTCTATTAGTTTTTCAGCATAGGCAAACAATATCTCTGATGTTTTCCAGGGTGGCTATATAGGGTCGAGCACATAAAACCTAATAATTGTATTTATTTATAACGCTAATCACTCGCTCTTACGATTCCCAACTCGTTCAGAATTTAAGAATATGCTTCCTCCCCAACTCTCACACCATTCTTCGTCCCGTCATCATGTCCAACCGCAAAGACGTCTGCTTCGCCATCCCACTTATCCCGGTATTTTTGCATCAGGACCTTTGGCTCTGGACTACTTGTTACCCATTCCTTGACAGCATGTGCAGGGAACAGGAAATGCAACGTACAAAATACCGTAGCGCTAATGGCGAAGCCGGACAGGAAGCAGATGTAGTAGAGATGCGTGAGTCCGATGGGAACTGTGATACTAGTTTGAACTGAGGCGACGAAACCTGGCATAGAGGGGGCGGCGCCTGCGATCCACTAGGAAACATGTTCGTGAGTAAATCGAGTTCAAGGGAAAAGAGAAAAGAGAAAAGAGAAAACTCACTGCAACAACAGCTCTCCAATTAATCCCCCAGCTGTACCAATAAATACTCCCCCTATCCCCCACAAAAAGATCATCAACCCTAACCTTCCTCTTATTAACTACAAAGTAACTCGAAATCATCAACCCTGTCATCGGTCCAAGGAACACCGAATAACTCCCCAACACAGAAATAAACGTTGTCGCCGTGTTCACCAATTTCCACGGATTGACAGCGATACTTAACAATGCAGTTAAGTAGGCTCCGCGACGGATGTTGATGTATTTCGGGAATGTAGCCGCGAGATCGAAACCGCCGGAGAGTGCGTTACCTGGGACATTGACGCCAATTTGGGAGATGACGAGAGCGATACCAGCGAAGAATCCGGCTGCTCGTTCGCGGGAACCGCCATTTTCAATCAAAGCCGTGAAGATATCGGGGAGGCTCCATAGGGCGCCGTTGAAGCGATTTTGTGTCGCGGCCGTGACAAGGATACCAATGACGGAGCAGATGATGGCGTAGATTGGGAAACTTAGAAGTTGACCTAGAATTGCGTCCTTTGGTCGGCGTGTGAATCTAGCGTAGTCGTTCTGGTTTAGAATGCCTGCCGCGATACCACCGATTGTGCTGGTTATACCGTAGGCCATGAGCCAGCTCTTGTTCGTGCCCTCTGCCGTTGTAGAGGTGGAGATCGTGTCACCGAAACCCTCGGGGTCCATGGATGCGAGTGCCCAGATAAGGAGGACGATCTCGAAGATTAAGATAGTGGCGCTTGAGAAGTAGAACATCTTCTTGAGTTTGTGGGGACGGATCCATATCACTGGGAGGGAGATCAACATGAAGATTATGTAGGCGAGGAATTGCGCAGTTGTCATGCCGGTTGATTCGGGCATATGGTTGGGGATGTGTTTTTCGATGTGAGGGTCAAGGGCCATGAAGCAGACATAGAGGCATTCACCCCCGACCCATGCTTGGAAGCCGTACCAGACTAAGGGAATCGTTAATGGAGCTTCAAGATTGGAGATGTTGGAATAGGAGAACGAACCTAGAGAAAGCAGGATTCTGTTCCATATCACGAATGCTGAACCATACATTCCTCATACATAGCGATTGACGACGGGAAATCCAATGTGGTAGTACGCTCCAGGAACAGAGTTTAATATCACGAAAAGTGTCGCTAGGAGGTTACCCACCACGATAGCTTTTTCTAAGTCAGTTTGGATGTTTGTCATAACCTAAATACTTGGCATCTCACAAATTATCGCCTGCCACCAGTTCAGTCCTAGGGCAATGAGCGAGCTTCCCGTAAGATATGTCGAGATATTTGAATTGATGAGAATCCCTGAATACATGTGTTAGCTCTTGTTGTAGTAAATTTCTTGTTGAGGGGAGGTGTACAGCGCGTGCGCCCCTGATATATTAAAGGAGCTTAAGCGAGTATAACACTACAACAAAAGCTGGGTAGACAGAAACATAATAATACACACAGTAGGTATGAAACGTCTAGAAACCCCACGATCTTCTCCCCGCCTCGATAGGTTTGATATCATCATTAATCCATCTCGTCGTTTCCGTCTCCGAAGGGACCTCCAAAAGTCGGGATATACCCATGGTCTTGAAACGCAATACAGAGAGATCCCAACTGCATGCAAAAGTACTGCGCCAAGCAAGCAAGGAAACAAAATTCCTGGGACGGGTCAGCCTCAATTAAAGTAGCTCTCTAGCGAGGTGTTATCTTGACGTTGCTCTCGCTAAGCCAATTGCCCGATCTTTTAAATTGATGTTCACCCCGCTTTCCCCCATCTTTGGATAAAACTCCCTTCGTATTTAGCTAGGAGATGGTTCAATACTGGCATAAAGCTTATCTTCGGTCCGCTCCGACTAGATAATTGCTGCATCTTATCCAAACGGTACAGTAGTGGGATGCAACAGGGGCATTTAAGAAGGCTTCCATACCCTGGCTAGATCGATAGTGACATACAAGGGCGAAGCTATTATTCGACTTGAAGAAACTTGAAGCATATACAGGCTCGTCAGTAAACGCCAAGATGTATCTCATAGGTGTAGATGTTGGTGGGACGAATACCGATAGTGCCTTGTTGTCTTTGGTACCCAAACATCGCAACTCCGCATCGCGAGGTGTCATTGCCTCGAGCAAGACTCCTACCACCCCAGGTCTGTTTTCCTCAACGTCTCATGGAAGCTACGGTTTTCTGACACTTGCTAGATATAACTAGTGGTATCACGGGAGCGATTTCTGCCGTCTTAGAAAAGTCCAAGGTGGAAAAGTCATCAATCCTCAGCGTAACAATAGGAACCACGCATTTTGTTAATGCAGTGGTCGAAGCTGATGAGAGGCGTCTCAGCAAGGTTGCCGTGGTGCGACTATGCGGGCTTTCAACGAGACAAGTCCCTCCCTTTTCAGATTATCCTATTGGACTGAAGAGGATTATGGCCGGCCCTGTTTACTATCTTGACGGTGGTCTAGAGATCGACGGAAGAGAAATCTTGCCACTAAATGAAGCACAAATTGAAGAAACAATCATAGAAATTAAAACCCAAGGCATCACGAAAGTCGCTCTTGTAGGCGTCTTCTCGCCACTAGATCACGCCGGCATCCACGAGGAGCGATGCAGAGAATTGATGCTCAAACATGCGCCCCATTTGGATGTCATCTGCTCGCATTCAATTGGCGGCGTTGGACTGCTGGAAAGAGAAAATGCGACTATCTTGAATGCATCCATACTTGCCGTTGCTAGAAGCACGGTAAACGGATTCAAGCGGGCGATGAAGGAGTTGAAATTGGCCTGTCCACTATTCCTAACCCAAAATGATGGGACCTTGACTGGTGCAGACGAGGCTGTAAAGCTGCCTATCAAGACCTTTGCGAGTGGCCCGACAAATAGCATGACTGGTGCTGCTTTCCTTGCTGGCCTGGACAAGCCGCGCCTTGCTGGAGACGCATCAACAACAGGGCAAGTACTTGTTGTTGATATAGGTGGTACGACAACCGACATATGTGCTCTTCTTCCGTCTGGTTTTCCAAGACAAGCACCTAATTTCGTCGAGGTTGAAGGTGTTAGAACTGCGTTTTCGATGCCAGATGTGCTATCGGTTGGCCTTGGAGGCGGAAGCCTGATCAACGTGGATGATAAGGGCGTAGTTTCTGTTGGTCCAGGCTCAGTCGGCCATCACCTCACGACCAAGTCACTTGTGTTTGGTGGCCAGATTATGACTTCGACGGATATAGTTGTTGCTGCTGGGAAAGAAGAAATTGGGAAAGTGGAAATGGCGGAGAGCATACCTGAGGGCACAGTCCAGGGTGCAAGGCAAGCTATTCGAAAAATACTGCAGAGGGCAGTCGAAGACATGAAAGTGTCCTCGGCCCCTGTTACAGTTCTTTTAGTAGGCGGAGGATCAATTGTCTATATGGATGATCTGGAAGGGGTAGAATATTGCCTTATACCACCTCATCACGATTCGGCAAATGCGGTTGGAGCTGCTATCGCTAAAATCTCTGGCGAAGTGGACTTGATTGAGATTTTAGAAGGGAGGGACGAAATAGCGGTTGTCAAAGCTGCAAGCGAGTCGGCTATTGTCGTTGCTATCGGAAAAGGGGCGGATCCCGCTGATGTGAAGATTGTGGAAATCGACAAGATACCCTTACAGTATGTCTCGAACAAGGCGACACGAATCAGAGTCAAGGCAATTGGGCGGCTTCTTGCACAAGAGGCTGGAGAGAATCTCGTATTCCTAGATGAGCCATCATTAGAGGACCCTAATGAAAACGGTCACGAGGCGGAGAAAAAAGCCGCACTGGCGGACGGCCACAGGACTCTGACCAAGCCTTCTTTAGACATCGATATACCTTCGTATCGCCCAGAAATCGAGAATAATGTTTGGTTTCTTTCTGAAGTTGATCTAGAATTCATTGCTTGCGGTACAGGGATTCTGGGAACTGGTGGCGGAGGACCTTCCTATCTAGCATATCTAGTCGCTCTCGATGCTTTGCGAAAAGGCGGAAAGAGAAGCATGCAAGTGGTCTCCCCAGATTACTTGAAAGATGATGACTTGGTCTGTTTTGGGTCTTGGTATGGTGCACCTAGTGTCTCTGGTGAAAGAATACCATGTGGGATCGAAATACCCTCAGCAATAGATGCGTCCAACAAAATCCTAGGTGTTCAGAACTTCCATGCTGTTCTTGCAGATGAAATTGGAGGCGGAAATGGGTAAGTTTCTTTCGATACCTCGGGCGAGTCAGAGAGTTAATTTCAAAAGTCTCGCAACCTTCCCAACTAGCGTCCATTACCACAGGCCAACTGTTGATGGCGATTTGATGGGGAGGGCATATCCTTCTATGGAGCATGGTAACCCCCAAACGTATGAAGGGAAGCTAATTTCAGCTAATAGAGCTAGGTACACCATACGTATACGGACATCCAATCGCTCCATGCACATTGGCAGATTCAAAAGGAAATATCTCGGTCGTGATGGTACTATAAACCCATTTTGTTATCCCCTTCTCAGGAAAACCCTGCTAATAAGAGCATAGAGCGCCGAATCAAATGCCAAGCTTGAGAAAATGCTTCGTGCAACTTGTATCGAGCTTGGCCTGTTCACCGCGGTTGTTGGCCGACCGCTTTCAGGGGCTGTGATCAAGGAATATGTGATACCCAACACCATTTCGCAGGCTTGGTATCTCGGAAGAGCGATCCACGTTGCGCGAAAAGCAAAGACTAGTTTTACCGGAGCCATTGTGAGTTGTACTTCTGAAGTTCTGAGCCGAGTTGAGTGGTGCTGATACCACAAAGTTTGAAGTCATGCCGGGCCGTGTTCTTTTTACTGGCAAGATCATCGACGTTCAACGTGATGTGAGCAAAGGCGGATACACTATTGGACGTTGCTTACTATCACCACTGTACGACAAGGAGCTAGACGGTGAGAGCGAAGTAACCGCGGAGACACGACATCTTGTGATCCCGTTTCAAAATGAATTTCTGTATGCTGCGTATACAGACGAAGCCGGTATCGCCGAAACAGAAGTCGTCTGCACCGTTCCAGACCTGATCTCCATACTCGGTGAAGATGGAGAAGCGATCGGTAGTCAGGAGTTGAGATACGGGCTGCGAGTCACGGTTATTGGAATAGCAGCACACCCACTTTGGACAGGAGACGAAAGGGGGCTCAAAGTCGGTGGGCCTGAATATTTTGGACTCGAAATGAAGTGGAAGAGCATCGGGGAGTATACAATGCCGAGGGGGGTGATCGCCGAGTTCAGATGAGTTCTTCAAATACAATGTAAGATATTGAAGCAAGGCCAAGGACGAATCGAGAGGAGGACGAAGTCAATATTCTAGTCACGTGGGACACTCGTGGTCACTCTCCTAAGTTGCGACAATCTCCCCCCTCGGTGACCCATTGCAATGACTTACGGTATGCCTTCGATCATCATCGATATTGATTCCCCCAACCCTCCTAATCCATCCGGTCAGATGTCAAATTGGCGAATGATCACAAAAGGAAGAGTTTTTGCTTGATAAGGTCAATTAAAGAACAGGGTTCCATACACAGAGCTAGATGAGAATGGGAATTGGTCTTGTTTGTTGATTCTATTTTTGAATATTAAGATATAAATTGGATCATCGGGCCTGTTGGATGTGGCTGTGACAAAGCTTAGAGTGTGTTACACAGCATATTTCCGCATGCACCTTTCTTAATGTGGCCTACGACGAACAAGGATTCCGTAAATGGCTCAGCTATTCCGATCTAGTAGCCTAGTATTAGAATCATACAGTTTCAATATCCTTATCTTTACCCAAATTTTTTATAATCGCCGAAGTTCCTATTGTTGAATCTATGACTGGAGAGGACAGCTTGCGAACAGACCATACAAGAAAAGCACAAGTGCTAGTCAATGGACTCAGATTCAATGTTCCATTACTAACGGCATTTTATAATTGAATGTAGGAGATTCCAAGTGAGCTCTTTTCGACCCGAAACTTTTCTCTCCATTAAATTCCACCGGTCGAGTCTGTCAAAGGACCACGGGATGAAGGTTGAGTAGCCCTCATCAACCCTTGATCGCTATTATGAGTACAACTGAAAAGACAAGATCAACATGATCAAGTCATTGATGGCCTTTGTCTTTAACTATCTTGTAAGTCCTTTTCACATGATCACGAGAGGCCATCCATCTGCGTCTAGGTTCCGCCAAGTATGTCCAGCGATCTATTTCTGGTTGCCAATAAAAATTCTCAGCGAGGTGAAGTAGTTGTGTGTTTGATTGTAGGAATCGCCCAGGGGATCAGTACTGAGTATTAATTATCAGAAAACTCTGATACGGAAGATTTGAAATCTAGTCTTGAGTTTTGCCCTCTTGAGACGTGACTGAATCGCTCGTGACCCTTTTTCTTGCTCAGATTCGAGGCCTCCTTCCCATATGAGAGACGAGGGGTCCTAGGGTGTCTTCGCGTATTCATTCGACCTTCCTCCGTGCAAACCCCGACAAAAGCTTAACTTTGTGCACGTCTAGAATGACACGGAACAGGTGGACGAACAACTTGACTAGGAATCGTTTTAAATCTCCTCGCCGGTCGAGAAAACTAGATATGATATATCCGAATGGTAAAATGTCGTTTCCTTCTAGAGGAGAACCCCAAGTTGAGCTTAGGTAGAGATTCTAACAGGTGAACCTCAATGACTAAATGAGATTAAAACAAATTCTGAGGCGATTTCTTCAGACTTACTTACATCTTGTTAACTATGAGTGTACTTATAGATTTATAATTTTCTCTTGTAGTTCTTGTGTAAGTGTTAAATAAATACGTGAAGATGTAAACACAAGGACGGTGGGGCCAGGAAAGGGGTATTAGGTGGGGCTTTTCTTAGCGAGACCGATCACGTGCCCATGCTTCAAAGCTTGCCCGACGGCCAAAAGGCTTCGAGAAACAATTATTTTCCTTCTTAATCTTGTGGCCGAAGTTTACGACGACTGTTCTGTCATATCTATTACACTTCAGTTTCTTGAGCCTAAATGTCATGAGCGCGTGTGACTTTCCTCAATCGTTCCCTCTGCGAGATATCAGCCTCGCCAAGTGAGCTTGTTGGACTTCTGGCTTGGCTCTTGCCTTTCTTATCGAGATGCCGATATACTAAGCCTCAGCGAGCGGTTCTAAGATCATGCGTCTTCATATATTGGCACCTATCGGCACCTTCGGCGGGACTACGCCGCATCTGAATATCTCTGCAGTACCACCTCAGCGATTGGCGAGTGACTTACAGTACAGTACAGCATAAGTAGTGGCGGTTTTCGCGGGGGTTGCATCGGAACCCGCCTCGCTTCGTCTTCACAGTTTACCCCCCTTACCAACCCCTGAGAAGACGTCCGGTGTTATCCCAGATGCAGATCTAGATCCCGTGATTGGATAATCACTTTATCTTCAATCTTACAAGCTTCACCTCATCATATTGCGTGCTTTTCTTCTGGGCAGAATGCTTCTCCCCGCACGCTTTGTTCTGTTGATTTACCCAAATCGAAACAGTGATCTAGGCGGATGTTGAAAGTCGAGAGTTAAGAAGATTTGAAGGAGTAGTGGGAGTGGCGGGATCTTGCCGCAAGGATTGCACACTTCATTTTGTCTGGCGGGACCTGACGATATACAACCCAACGGACGTGGGTAGGGTGGGAAAGAACCCAGTCGTGTTAGCCGCTATGATTCGAGAAAACTTGTAATCCTTCTAGGATTCCAACGGTCGGCCATTGCCGGGCGTTCTAGGCTCCTTCGATCCCATCCCCAATCAATAGTGCAGATCGGCACTCAGCTTCTATGGCAATCTTCTATTGAGGCTGAGGAAGGATTCGATAGCCAATGATCGAGCTGAGCAGACCAGGAAGGACTGTGGCTTGACATACTTAGTTGTCGCCATTATCTATGGAGGATGGAGGCTCTACATACTCGGACTTCGGCCACTCCTCTCCCCTGGTTTCTGGAAGACTCACATGCCGTTGCTGTTGAAAACCCTCAGATATCTTAACATCTATTGGTTCAAACCGAATTACTGGACTTTGAGTTCCTTCCTTTTTGAAGCACCCCCATCAGTCAATCTTGCCATACATCTCCCTCGCTTGCGACCCTCCATCTCTTCATGAACCCCTCGTCGATATCTGGATGGCTTCAGGGGGAGGAGATGCCGTCCAAAGAGGAAGCTCGTGATCCTGGAAAGCATTGACTCTACCTCTCAAACTGATGCAACATAGCGGATGTATTTCGTTGAAGCAGGGCGAGGTCTTGTATAAAGGTAGGGCAACCACCCATTCTTATTTTGTTCCCCAGTCTGCACAGCATTCCCACAACAGCAACTACTACTTCTTGACTTCTGGTATTCCATCAAAATGCGTGTCATAGCAGCTGCAAGCGCTGCCATTGTTTTGGCTGGACAAGTTCTAGGCCACCCTGCATCTCACGCTGGTACTGCCCTGTCTAAGAGAAAGGTGCAGCTCGACAAATTCCGTCTCACCACCCTGCCAAGCTACAGCGATGCCACTTCAACAGATAACTTGCCAGCTGCAAGTCTTATTGGGAAAAGAGCCACTTATCTCGAGGCTGCCGAGGCTCTAGTGGAGAAGGTTGTTCCCGGCGCAACGTTTCGAGTCGCTGACGATCACTACGTTGGTTCTAACGGTATTGCGCATGTCAATCTCAAACAAACTATCCACGGGCTTGACATTGACAACGCAGACTTTAATGTCAATGTAAGCAATATAGCCCCTTACTAATTTTAACTGCTGACAAATAATCTAGGTTGCTGCTGATGGCAGTATCTTCTCTTTTGGAAACTCGTTCTACACAGGACCTGTTCCCGAAGCAAGCCCACTCACAAAACGTGACACAATTGACCCAGTTGCTGCTCTCCAAGGTGCTTCAAATGTGCTCGATTTGTCAATCACTGCTACCGGCGCAACTGCCAAGCCTGAAGCCCCCCTAGAGCACTATGTGATTGAGGGAAGCACGGGTGCGCTCTCAGCACCAAAGGCTCGACTGCAATACGTCCTTACACCAGAGGGAACTCTTTCTCTAGTATGGAGAGTGGAGACTGATGTCAACAGTGACTGGCTTCTCACCTATGTTGATGCTTTGGATGCAAACAAGGTCCATGCGGCAGTCAACTACGTGGCTGAGGCTTCTTATACAATCTTGTGAGTTATCCAATCAGCCTATTTATGTCATGTCTGACGGTTATTTAGCCCCTGGGGAGTAAACGACCCTACTAAGGGAACTCGCAAGCTTGAGACCGACCCCTGGGATATTACTGCATCACCCTTTACCTGGCAAGGTGATGGTTCGACCACCTACACCACTACCCGTGGAAACAACGGGATCGCACAAGCCAATTATCAAGGTGATACCGCGTACCTAAACGATTACCGCCCAACTGCAGCAGGGGCAAACTTCAATTTCGACCTTGATCTCAGGTCAACAAACTTCAGGACCTACTCCAACGCTTCAGTGACTCAGCTTTTCTATAGCGCCAATATTTACCATGACTTGCTTTACAAGCTTGGATTCACCGAGAGCGCCGGCAACTTCGCCACGAACAACAACGGCAAGGGAGGAAGAGCCGCTGATGAAGTTATACTGAACGCTCAAGATGGCTCAGGAACCAATAATGCCAACTTCGCCACTCCTGTCGACGGTCAAAAGCCAAGAATGAGAATGTACATGTGGACAACTGCTACGCCAAACCGTGATTGCAGCTTCGATGCCGGGGTCATCATTCACGAGTACACTCACGGTCTCTCTAACCGCCTGACTGGGGGTCCAGCAAACTCTGGCTGCTTGAGTGTCACCGAAGCCGGAGGAATGGGTGAGGGATGGGGAGATTTCATGGCCATCGCTATTCACGTCAAATCTACCGATACCCGATCCATTAACTACCCTCTCGGCGACTATGTTTCCAACAACCCAGCCGGCATTAGAGCTTATGTCTATTCCACCAGCTTGACCACTAACCCCCTCACCTACAGGAGCGCTAACGGATTGACCTCCGTTCACTCTATCGGTACGATCTGGGCGACTATGCTCTACGAAGTCATGTGGAACTTGATCGAAAAGAAGGGCAACACAGCAGCTCGCTTCCCTACCCAATCCTCCAATGGAACCCCAAGTGACGGTCGTTTCCTTACCATGAAGCTTGTTGTTGACGGAATGGCACTGTCAGTATATTCTCTCCCTTAACAAGATGCAAAAAGCTAACGATTTGTGAAGACAACCTTGCAGCCCAACATTCCCACAAGCCCGTGATGCCATCATCGATGCCGACCGTGCTCTTACTGGAGGCGCCAACATATGCGAGATCTGGAAGGGTTTCGCCAAGCGTGGTCTTGGATCGGGTGCTCTGAGAGGTTCAGGAAACAGCGGAAGAACCGAGAGTTACACTATTCCTTCCGGTGTATGCCCATAAATGGGTAGATTTTCACGCTGATGAGTTGATGAGTGTTTCATAACGAATGTAGACGAAGTATCATGTTGTTAATCTTCTCCAAGTATATATTAGTGCATCAATAATATTCATGGTGTCCTGGAGCTGTATTTCTTTTCTCTGAGTGGATATCAACCTATATTTAAGCGCTTTCTGCTTGGCTTTAAATATGCTTTGATCCTTTCTCTATCTCCTTTTGAAACTGAGCATTTTACTGACTTGCTTCACAAACGTCTACTTATTTCATAAGAAGAATGTTGGAATCAATTGCAATGAGAACCGGCAACACATTCATCTCTGAAAATCAACTTCTCGCGCTGGAGATTTTAAGGAATCTTGCTATTCGGCGCACCGTGTCAAACTTTGTCACGGTCTCTTGACAATCGAGGGGAGATTGAAGCCAGTAGCTATAAGAACAAAAAGCCACTGGGGATTCGAACGAGACGTTGCATTAGTAACCTTTGGTAGTGTCCGACAGAGGGCAAATTGCGTTAGTTTTATCAAGAAAGTTGATGATATCAAGTTGAGACACTTTCAGGTGGATGATTGTATCATTGATTGATTGATTGATTGATTGATTGTGGAGTTGAGGCCACCTAAAATGGAAAACCAGGGTATTGATCACGTGATCGCGCTTATTTCGTTTCCCGGTTGACCCAACCTTACACCGGTAGTATAATCACATCTGCTTATTCCAAAGGCAATTTTTAAAAAACAGAAAGATTCGTTGCTTTCTGGATTAAGCAGTACTGCTATTGTGTGCAACTTCAAATTTAATGTAATGTTAGTGGCGGGCGCTTCACGGTTATGTGTATTGAAGAGCACATTCTGGGCAATTGGTGATATTGCAGAACGTAGGCTTGGTGTCAAAGGCAATTTAACATGCGAATTTGTCATTGGAGATTTGCTCAAGCGTAGCTACTTCTCTTTAGCACACATGACCACTATACCTACCCGCTGGCCGCTCGAAAAAAGAAATCCGGACTAACGTTCCTCCACGGTCAAATTACTGTCTTCCTAATTCGTAGGGGTTTCGCGCCTCTAATTAGTTAAAACTTATTCTACTTCCTACTTCATCCCGGTAGTCCCTGGTCGTCACACTTAGAGGAACACTAGGGAAAGCGAGGATAGAAGGAGTAGAGGAGTAGAGTGAGACAGGAGAGGGAGGAGGATAGAATTATCTAGCATATCTATTAATAGAATAGTAAAACCCTAGCGAGTTTAAGCCCTCCTAGCCATAGCCGAAAACAATCTAGGTGGTTTCCTAAGTGGGGCAATATACTAGACTATAATGTGGCTTAACCTATTAGCTTATTACCTTCTGATTTTAGTCTACCCCTTTATGTATTAATCTAGAGGATACCGCCTATTGTTCCAGCTAATGAGATAACACTATTCGTGTCTCAAAGTTATAAAAAGGGCTCTTCCCCTCTTACTTCTTAAGTTTTTTTTCTGTAGGGGACAGGAAAGGGGGAAGAGGAGGGGGAAAGGGGAGGGGGAAAGGGGAGGATAGGCAGAATAGATATAATTGATATTATTTAAGCCCGTTAGCCGCTCGAATTTCTTCTTACGGAATAATGTTCCTCAGTGATCTGTCTACTATCCTGTTAGTTACAATTAAATGAGCCGCAAAAGAGCCGTAAATGACTAGAGATTAAACAATTATTTATTAAGGATTAGAATAAACACACTTTATAGGCCACCGTAGCAATTGTACTAGAATAGGGGTATAACAAAGGTAGAAATATATGTTCTAGCCGTAAACTGCCTATTTTGATATCATTTTAGAGAGTAGAGAACAAAGGTCTATATAGCAGTGGCCCCCCATGAGGGTCTTTCGATAGGCTACTACACTTGACCTATCCATTTTGAAAGGGACGGAGCTCATTTTAGATGAGGTGCATTCTCAATTTCTAGACTAGACACCACTATAATGCACTTAAATATCTGATTCTGGATGATGAAAAACCTCATAATTTTGCTGAAGCTAACATCACTTTGTTGCATGGAGCGAAGATGTTTTGCAAGTTTCCTAAAAAAGACGTTTAGTCTCGGGAGGTACACCTGCGTAGTACCACAGCCCTTCTTCACACAGACAGTGGAAGGCGGATGAAAGATTCCTTCTTCTAATGAAGAGTCCCCCTAGCTCTCTTGATTAGAGGTGGAGAAAGAGAGGACTGCTGGTACAGGGGTAAGGGTTGCATAATTCAGAAAAGCTGTAACTACCCACTGCAAGACAAAGGTCAATTTCAAGACCAATGGAAAGATGGGAACCCTGCTCGGCTTCTCGTCGTTCAGAGAACTGCAAATTCCCATGATGTGTGAAAACCAACTCAATGGCATCTCAAAGATACTTCTCGGTTAACCAGATTAGCCTCCTCGCCATAGGTTCAAATGGAGCTCTTCTCATCTTTCTGTCAAAGCTTTTGATCTACAACTGCAATTCGTAAGCATTGCACAAACAATATTCAGCGATCAACCTCCTTGAGCACTCCATCTTACATTTTCTTTGACGATCTACCGCTTGCCATCATGCATTTCATTGCTCTAGTCCTGAGCCTTCTTGGCTTTGTCCCCTGTTGATAGGTACGGTGATATGGGACAAAAGCTGCTGCCTACTAGGCAGTAGAGTTAAAACTAGGCAGCAGAGTTATTCTTGATAAGGCATGAAAAGAATATGAACTGAGGAGCTAGATATATATGAGGCATACCTCAGGGAAAACTGACAATGGAAATCAGACCTTTTTTACCTCAACTATCGAGACTCCACATTATCAAGTGCCATTTGAAGACCCTCATTCCAACATCCCCTTGGTAGATGTCATTCAAATTACTTGATTGAGGTTCAAACTGATAAGTTCACTCTCATAATTCCTACACTATTAACATAGATTGCTCCTACCTTGTTTCATATGCTGAAGATAGCATCAACATTTCTTAGACCAATCATGAAATTGGTGGTTATAGCTGTGGTCAATAATTCGACACTGGTTAACCGCTATAAGGTCATTTGTCAAGTTTGAGGACTGCTTAGCTATCGATTTTCATCTCACCACCATCCACTAGACATCACAACTACTTTGAATTTGGGACATCTTATGACGTGGTGAAGAGTTGAAAGGCAATTTTTATTAGTGAAATTCTGGGTGTGATATTATTAGGGGGATGACAGGTCGATCTTGAGTTGTGCTTCAAATTTGAATGCACCCATTGTTGATATTGACTTTCTTAATTTTCAAACTCCATCAACACAACGTCTTTGGTGAAAAGTGATTATGGCAATGGCCTACTTGAAAGCAATCAATCAAGGACCATGAGTTGTCTGAATGGATCGCTTTTGTGATACTAGGTAAAATTACCCCCCTCCATGCAATCGGTTAATCTCAGAATCAACGTGACATTCACACGCTTCTGCCAACTTCTAAGCAAAACACACCTTATTTTTCTTAGATTAAATACCCCAAATACCCCAAATACCCCAAATACCCTAAATACCTAAAATACACCAGACATCTCAAAATATAAATTTTTATCAGAATTACTTTGTCGAAATGCAACAACATAATCCCCACACAGCGTGGAAAGAAGTCGATGAAGCTCGCTACGGCAGAGGTTGTGCAACCTCTTTCCCTCTGCCGCTTTCTCAGAATCCTCACTTCTCTATTATGCCGTCTAATCTCGATCAAAACCCTGGCATTTCTTCAAGTGCGCAACCAACTGTTAGAGTAGCAGACTTCTCGAATTTGGGAGCCCAAACAAAACTGTTCCTCACCAAATCAGGACGGAAACATCGGTTATGCCAAGCGATCTCAATCAAGTCGTCCAGCTCCAGCCTCAAATTTCGGAAGAACAAGGGCAGGATACTATTCCTATGCCACAACCTTATTCGAATCAAAGAACATACCGACACAATGCTTCCCGTAATCCTCGACCACCATATGTCTTCCACAGCGCATATTCGAACACCTCTGCGAATCCAAACCAGGTCCAACAATCACAACGCTCTATTTTCCCCCCAAATCTAGACCAAAACATGGCCTCTCGACAGTCCTAAATCGATTCCCTCCTACTACAATTGCGCCAAGAACAAGAACAGTGGGCACAACAACGACTCAGCCTGGCTAGTGCCTGCGTATCAGGATTTGCATGGGGCAGAGTCGGCAATGGCTATCGTTGCTGTGGCGAGAATCACTACATAACCGACCAGCTGCTTGCTGAGGGAAGAGGTGGCTTTTATACTCGAGCAGACGGCGTTGGTAAAAGTGAGAGGTGGAGCGGTCCTTTGTATCAGAGCTCGCCCACGATGCTGGTTGAGCTGCCAGGTATTCCTGGTTCGAGACTTGGAATTCCGTCGAAGCTTGCGCCGAATTCGATTTCAAAGGAGAGGGACAATCGGAGGGCACATCGTCGTGGGTTTGTGAGACATCGTCGCCACTGAGTACGCTTATGTAGCAAATCAATCACATAGCGCCAAGTCTATCAATCATAGTAGAGCTTTGTTGGTAGTTACGGAGAGCACTTAGAAGAATGGGATAAGCTTGGTTTTTACTCTGTGACCCCAAGTATGTTGTTTCCATGCTTTTCAAAGTTATCTGCAAAGGGAGAAAGAAGCCATTGTCCAGCCACTAAAAAGAAACCTTTTTGGGTCTTGACTCTCAATTTCCTCTGACTCGAAGGATACTCCAACAAACTCGGGACTTTCGAGAGGATCGTTATCGACGCACATGTGAGTGGGAAGTTACCCCTAAATCATTTGAGGTAGTGCCATTTCGCTGGACTTATCCAATCACTGCTCCGCCAATCACGAGGAATCCAAAATATCAGCTAAAAGTAAAAGATGAAAGAATCGTATGGAAGTTTAGACCTTGTGAACCCGAAATTGACGAGACTTAAGTATCTGCAATTTGTCCGGTCTGTCGAGTTCATTCCCACCCAAATAATTCAAATTTAGTGCAATTTTCCACAACTCTTGGTCATATTACAATGAGCAGTTACAACCGTCCGACAGCATGGCAAGAAGCCTATGCAGCTCAATACGATAGAAGTGCTACAACAACTACAGGAAACTCACCAGCAGCTCCTCCAGGAGCCTTCAATTACCGGAACTCTAGTCACCAACAGTACGGAAGCAATGTTGCTGCATCTTCTAGTCTGACACATCGTTCGAACCAGCAGAGCACTTTCATACAGCCAGCTGGTCAAGAAGCCGTGTTGCCTCACCGTCACTTGAAAAACGGGTTTGAACAAGAATTTGGTGTCGATAACATTGCCGCTCCACCACCTGACTTCTCTCAAATGCCAATGGCAGCTCGCCAAGCAGTCTACAACACGCTACCTCTGCATGAGCAAAAGAAACAGGAAGCATGGGCTCAGCTGCAGCTAAAGTCGGTAGGAGTATGTGCCATAGGTTGGATTTTCAAGCGCGGCGCTCATGGCTACCGATGTTTCACTGGCATTGGCAATCACTATGTGTCGGACCAGCTGCTCACAGAAGGACGCGGGGGATACTATCAGCAAGAGATAGATTACTTCAACGACGATTTTGTCGTAGGAGAGGAGTTTTGGTCCGGGCCTTGGTATAAGCAAGGAAGGAATATGGTCAGGCGGACTCCAAGGGGTATAGTGGCTGGAAATTATATTCCTGGACAGGAGCTTGGCATCGTGCCTCTTTCAGGAACCGATGTAGATATCCTGAGGTACGCGCAGATGTATGACCTGCGTGAGAGAGAGGTACAGAAGTTGAGAGACGAGGCGAAGAAGGGAAGGGGTATGTTTGGGGGAAGATGATGCAGGTCACAATGAGATGCCATCGAGCAAGATATAGAAAATACACGAAGCCGGATTCTACTGCCAAAACCGCCATCGATAAATTACCTTCCTCAAAGGAACGGATCTTTTGTAATAGCACCGAGGTGGAAGTGCTCAAGGCAAGAGTCTTCAATCTCTCGTCCCTTCCACCTCCTATAGGCCCAAATGTGAGCATTCCTTGAAAACCCGAAAGTCCTAAGTGGTAAAGCATAAGGGAGAAGGAGAGACGATGTTTCCAGAACTCCTAAGCGATATATGTGCAGCCTTGTCGTCTCCAATGCTAGCCTTGAAGCAAGTGAGGGACACCCACCTCATAGAAGGGATGACCCCTTTCAACAATAGGGGAGCCGCGTTCAATAGCAGGGGAGCCGAGCTGAATAGGTGAGCCGAGTTCAATAGCAGAGGAGCCGAGTTCAATAGCAGGCGAGCCAAGTTCAATAGCAAGGGAGCCGAGCTCAATATCAGGCGAGCCGAGTTCAATAGCAAGCGAGGCGAGTTCAATAGCAGGCGAGCCAAGTTCAATAGCAAGGGAGCCGAGCTCAATATCAGGCGAGCCGAGTTCAATAGCAAGCGAGGCGAGTTCAATAGCAGGCGAGCCAAGTTCAATAGCAAGGGAGCCGAGCTCAATATCAGGCGAGCCGAGTTCAATAGCAAGCGAGTCGAGTTCCCAGATCTAAAGGTCGATATCTCCGTATGAGATCACGAGAATTCTTGAAAGCGTCCGACAATTCGGAGTTGTGGAGATGATCTTTGGGAAGTCACGACCACCAAACAGAATATCTCCAATCGAAGCAGTCGCGAGCCTCACTAGCTTCTCAACACTTTAAGTTCAACCTTCTTTCTTAAAAGTCCTCATTCATTTCTATACTCCTTCACAAACATCACTCCCTCACAATCATCACTCCTACACAACACAATCATCAAAGACACTTTGCAAAACACCAAACATTCCTACTTCCACTTATTGTACATCATTCGCTTTACCCTTCGACATCCTCAACATCTCAGCTCACAGAGTAACCGTCCCCTCCATTCTCACCGTTTTAATTCCCATTTTCATCGTTTCAAATACACTGCAATGCCTCGATACACAATCGATCACAAGCAACACCACCACGTCAAGACTCGTCATGCCGACGCTCTCATCGACCTCCATAGCCAAACGTTCAATGCAGACCGTTCTACCGTACGCGTCAGATCATTCGATATCACTAACCAAGGGAATTGGGTGGGTTTAACAGTCCCCAGCCATGCAAGTCAACACGCTAATTTTTACAGGGAGGCTATGACTACAAGTCAGCACCTTCTGGAACATTCAGCAGATCGAGCAACTCTATCACTGCCGACATAGACTTCACTGGGTCTGCCAAAGAATGGACGGAGTATTGTTTTCAGATCGTCAAAATCTTCCGAGAACACTTTAAGATTAGGACGATAATACTGCCCAGCCGACCAGACCTCGAATTCAACATCACCAATCTAAAAGGCACTCCTCTTGAACGGGTCAAGATCAAGCGAAAGGGAAAGGCGACGAAGAGATGCTGGGCTGATGAAGTTGATCCAAGCGAAGCACAATACGCAATATCCCAAGCTAAAGATGATCAAATCTTGGATCCCGAGCTTCCAGAGCCACAAGAAGGCAGCAAGAAAAAGAAGGCCAAGGAGAAGAAGGCCTCCAAAGCAGCCAATTCGAAACAACCAGAGGCTCAGCTCCTGTCAAAAGCCCATCGAGCAAGTCAAGATGCTCAAGCTTCCCATGAGGGACATGAAGAAGAGTAAGAAGGTCAAGTTCAACAAGACTTCCGAGGCTCCTCACTGAACAGACGCTGGTGGTGGCACATATTTGAGCTCCTTGTATGAGAGCGATGCCCAGGAGGAAATGTCGAATAGTGAACTTTGCTACGAGGATGGAGATGCTGCTCATACGATTGAGCATCGGGTAGAGAAGGTTACTTCGAAGCAGGCTCCGTGCTGAGATTACGGGCGATGAAGGATACGACTACACATACATATAGCAACCAGGCTTGAGCGGCAGACTAATCAATAGTGCTAGATTAGTTCCTCTCTTTCCTACACAATCAAACACCTAGAAATCAAATGCCTCATCCAGGGGGATGAAAACCCCCTCATAGATTCAATGCCTTGTGACGTCTTTCCAATGTTCGTATGACTTCATTCTTAATTCGCCATCGACGGAAAACGAGTTAGCTCTACACGCTAACCACAACTCGCCAGGCTATAATTTACTAAACACTAAAAGACACAGTAATGCCAAATTTGACACTAAAAATTAGAAGCAAGTGACTATTCTCCAGCGCGCATGCCACGTATGTATAAAGCCGGGTCACTTCTCGAGAAATTTTTGTCCTCCACCACAGACAGCAATTCGAACATTTCGACACTGTCACATGACAAAGGAAAGAATCATAACTCGATAACACACTTCTCATCCTTTGTAATTCATAATTCGCAAATACAATCTCAGTCAAGATAGTTCACGATGGCCTCTGAAATTTATCGCTGGCTGGACGGGGTGCAGACTTCAACCAACCAACACCCAAACAGAAGAGATATCTCAAACAGAGGCGACACTATGAAGAGTAGAACAACAGAAGTTCTTTCTACATCAAGGTCAGTGCCTCTTCGCCTTAAGGTTTCGTTTGTGTGCTAACATGTTAAGAACTAGACACGGAGAAAAAGTTCATCGACCAAGCCCAACCAAATATCCAGAATATGAACCACGAGGGCTTGTAGCCTTGATACCGGATCAGAAGTTGGATCGAAAGACGAATAACCCCTCGCGTCCAATGGGGAGAGCCTCACCCTCGGTTTATCGACCCAGCAAACCAAGAACTAGGATGCAGTATTCGGCAACCCCAAAATATAGCCCAACAACGGCCAACAACAAAGCATCTCCCCTCCCAAGTTCAGACAATAACACACGAGGACTTGTGGCGTCAATTCCAGATCCCAAACTGGATCGAAAACAGAATAACGCTTCGCCGTCAAGAGGGAGAATGTCTAGGCGGGGATCTGGTCGCGAGAAACCGAGGGTGGGTGTGCAGTATCTGTCGTCCCACGAAGAAGATCGGAGAAGAAGTGCGAAATATCTTCCACCGCATATTCTGGCTCGAGGTAAGCATACCGATCCAGTTTGAAGCGAAAATCCATGCTAACGATAGTGTAGCCTTCGAAAGATACCGGAAAGCACACCCCGACTCCGAGGTCTGCAACATGGAAGGCCTAGATGTACACCACCCAGAGATTGCCGGCAAATACAAGGAGGAGGCAAGGGCCCTAATACGCGAGGAGTGGAAGAGTTGGAGGAGTTCGGAGTTGAGCAAGAGGGGGGGGCTCCGGAATTTTTGTTTCAGGATGAACCATCCGGCGTGGGATTGGGAGAATGATGAGAAGTATATCTTGACGGCTTGTCAGGTGTGTTGACGTTGAGGTACCTTTTTCTGTACCCTACATCAATCCAAGCGCAGCGTTTCCCTTGCACACATGATGGTTCATAATCTCGTCGTCCAATATCTCTTGGAACTCTAAATCTGTGAAAATCGTGCTCTTCAGAGAATGGCAATTGTTCTCGCTCCCGATGAAGTCCAGGCCGAGAGAGGAGAAGGATGTCCTGTGGCGATATCTGAATAGACAATAAAGATACCCACCCTTTCGAACTCATCTAAGCCATCGCTCCTAGATCCGTCGGTTTTCTCTAGCAGGAGGCCACGAGGTATAGGCAACTTGGCTTCTTGGATCTGCCAGTTGGCGATCAAGAGGGCATGATATTTCTTTCCCACCCTGATTCCGCTCTCGACTCCCGTGATATCAGGTCGGATCGTGGCAGTAGTTAACCCTCCAGATTGAATTACCCAAGGCTTCGGCGTTACATCGCCCAGGCCAATTTCAACCTCGATCACTCTCCCGGAAACTTTGATGTGCCCACCAACCACTGCGCCGTACGGATCCAAACCTGCCAAATCTGTTTGAGCATCAAGTATTTCGCAGTAGGCTGTAGACTCGCTGCTGGAGAAAAATCGCATATCGGGCCAGCTGAGATGACCATCTTTGGAGGCCCACGACCAAGTCGGCGCACGGTATTGATAATGGGACGTACGGAAGTTGTCAGGACGTTTCCCACCGTCGATAGTATGCCATAATAAATCCTGTAGAAGATGTTCCCGCCAAAGGCCAGCTAGATAGTCTGAATCCACCTTTTTCGCGATGTGCTTGGCCATGCCGGAAATCGCAGGAAGTTTGTCATCAGCGTATGTTAAAACCCTTCTCGAGTAATGACTACACAGCGTCTGCCAGTGATTGTAGGGTGTACGGCGTTTGTATATCTGCCCCGTATTTGTGCGAATTGGAGGATCGAAGTCATTGTCGCCCGTCTTTTCACGGATGGTGTCCACCCAGTCTGGACGAGGCTTACATCGATCTGTACCCTCTATTCGCTCCATGGTCCTACAATCGAAGAAGAATTTGTTTTCTCCGAACATCAGGACCCGCCTGGCCAGCCTCTCCTCTTGATACGTCCATGACCGGGTGATCCATCGTCCGTGTTTGATCTGGGCCATCTTTTCACTTCCCCGGTGTCGACGGTATCTAAGACAAAAGCTCCCTCCAGCAAACGTAGAATTGGAGTCAGGAATTGGCACGGAACACCAGGGGCGTGTTGCGTCTCTTTCTAGGAATCCGACGTGACAGGAAACTCCCGCTGCTGCTATGACTGTAAGATATGCATTGCTGAAAATCTCTGCCATCTTGCTTGACTCGGTTTGCCAGTCTTGTTCATCAGCCTGGATTATACAAAGACTATCAATCCAAACATATTGGATATCGAGGGCTTGAGCAAGCCTAACAGCGTCTCTGAAAGCCTTTGGGAGGGAGTCGCTGGTGATATCTAGCATAAGTCCCGGGAGTGTTTCTTGTGTAGTCGTAAGGAGCTTATGTGTGTCGTCAGGGGTTGGCCAGCAATAGCTCAAAGCCATATACTTTGGCGGCGCCGACTTGTCGAGGGTCGACATGAATGATGTTCCAGAGGACTCGATCAATCGGAGGTCATAATTTGTATCGGGATTGCCAATTTGAAGGAGCCTTGCCGGGAAGAAGTTTGCATCTCTACCTGTCAAGCATCCAATATGATTCTCGCTACACGTCTCAACCCAAGAGCGTATTTTTCTGATGTTGTTCTCTGAGAGCACTGAAGATTCCAACGGCATTCGATGAATACCCAGTTCTTCTACAACGGGGCTATCTTCATCAGCAAAGAGCTCAAATGCCACGTCGACATTAGTTTCCCGGCAACTTCCTCCTGCAGCGATATCTGCGGACAGAGTTGCTAAAGCTCGAATAAGGATTAGATCGACACCCCATATGCTTGTACTTTTGCCGTCAACCAGACAAGCTGAAGGGTCTTTGTGGTACTCGAGTGTCTTGAGCCGGATCTGAACGCAGACTGTTTTGGTGTATTCGACCTCAAGGAGTTGATCCAAAGCCCAGTCCCAATTGGGAAGCTCGTCGTGAGCTCTTTGCAAACCATCCGCCAGCAAGTTGCAAAACGGGCACATTCCACAAAGCCTAGTCGAGTCATTCCATCCCACGATCTTCAACTGACCTTGACGATCATCCTGACTGGCGAACGTCAATTCGCAATCCAGAAGAACGTCAATTTTGCGCTCGAGGAGTTTTTGTTGCTTCTTGCCTCGACTTTGGAGTCCGAGATTCAAGAGGTCCTCATCATGAAGCGCAAGTATTTCAGCGCTGGCTGGACAGATGAGCGACATCAGAGAATTCGAGCCTCGACGTAGGAGATAAGGTTATCATCCCCTGGGCAACTCCCGCGAGATGTGTTCCGGTCTGATTCTTGTTGTTGATATATGAGATTGAGAAGTAGATATGCCGGCAAGTAGGCTGCCTGTTGTTGGATGAGTTTGATATTCTCCGCACATGTACGGTCACACATATGTTACATAAGCCACTCTTACTTGTACTCTTCCAAGGGTATTTCTGTTGTCACCCTCGCAATTTGATGATTCCAGATGTTGTATAGCAATAAAATGGGAACTTGAGTTAAAAAGTGAAAGTTTAGCTCCAGACCCGAACATTGCGGAGACGCTAGACGATAAGGCAAATCAGTTCTCACCACTTAGATAGATCATCTCGACAACCACAAGGCTTTATTTCCCTTCCAAGCCTCGCCCATGATCCTCATCTATGGCTTTCTTGGCTCCCATATGAATTGGGTAGGATAAGGTAACTCCGTTCTCTTAGAGCGCCACATGCAAACGGTATGGGTGACAAGCAAAGAAGAGCATGACCAATGTGTCAATCAATCGCTGATACCATTGGTATTGTCGCCCTTCTCGTGCTCCAAACCGTCACCTCATAAGAATAATAACTGAAGAGAACTGACAGGGCTCTGCAAGACTGTTGCGTTCATTCTTCAAGGTATCCTACACGACATTCATGCTCCCAGCGCCAATAATGCAGTCATTGTTCTTACTTCGTACGGCAATATTCCATCAATACATAGCCTACCCTCTCCGCTCGACTCTGTTCAACTTTCTTGCGCTCATTATCTATTCGTCATTAGCCAATCCCGTTTTACGTCCTTCCAACAAGATCAACCAACCTGACTCCTGGTATTCTGTCCTCGCACAGGGTAACCCATAGCATGCCGCCTTCCACGGTACGTCC
The DNA here is from genome assembly GCA_019669835.1 of Amylocarpus encephaloides. Lineage (NCBI taxonomy): Eukaryota > Fungi > Ascomycota > Leotiomycetes > Helotiales > Amylocarpus > Amylocarpus encephaloides. The sequence continues at coordinate 64,469 of MU251539.1, forward strand.
CCATCTCTTTCAACCGTGATATGTTTTCCACCAGTTTCCTCCTGAGATCCGTTTCTATAGTCATTGAAGATAGCTCCGCCGTAAGCGCTGTTATGGTCTTGGTGGGAAGGGAGCCGACTCTCGCTCGGTGAAAGATGGAGTGTTGCGCCAGGATGCGGGTCGAGTGCTGGTTTCCTATGCCATAGAAGGTCTCGAGGGATTTCTGCGAGTGTAATTGTCAGCGCATAGGACACGATACACGATACAGGCAATGACAGGTGGGGAAGGGTGCTCGATAAATGTACCTTGATGAGACGATTCTCAGGGAAATTGACCCCCCATATCAAGACCTAGAAGTGTCAGCACGCACGCCGTGTACCTAGGCCGCTCAATACTGACCATCTTGAGAGCAGTGCAATCGAAAGGGATGGAGTGCAGTCAAGGAAGTAACACAATTGAAGTTGCGTTGCCGTCACCAGATGTCTTTCTCTCGCGATGTTCCATGAAGTTGGAGCTCACGAGTTCAACCTTACAGTATCCACGATCCCGTGACATTGGCGCTAGTGCAGTCGAGACACCTCTCCGAAACAGTGGATCCCCTCTTCTTCCTTTTAACCTCGAAGGTGCCACGAAACCTTCATCAACAGTACTACAACCTCGAGAAACTTCCGATTGATCGTCAAGATGTTCACCATGCAGCGCTTTGTGGTCTCGGCCTTGCTGATCCTCACCGTGACCTTCCTCTTCTTCGCCCAGACAGCCGAAGCCACCAAGGGCCCCAAGATCACCCACAAGGTTTATTTCGAGATCACCCATGGCGATGAAGCTATGGGAACCATCGTAATGGGATTGTATGGCAAGACCGTCCCAAAGACCGTCGAGAACTTCCGAGCTTTGGCAACTGGCGAGAAGGGGTTCGGATATGAGGGTTCTTCCTTCCACCGTGTTATCCAGAACTTCATGATCCAGGGAGGCGACTTCACCAAAGGTGATGGCACCGGTGGAAAGTCTAGTAAGAAAGTCCCAATTCTAATCGCAGACCACAATTAACAAGATTGTAGTCTATGGCGACAAATTCCCCGACGAGAACTTCAAGTTGAAGCACTCCAAGGTCGGTCTTCTCAGCATGGCCAACGCAGGACAGGACACCAATGGATCTCAATTCTTCATCACCACCTCAACACCAGGGTATGTAGCTCTTTTGATCATAGCACACCAATTACTGACTGCTCTTTAGCCACCTTAACGGCAAGCACGTTGTCTTTGGCGAAGTCCTCGAGGGCTACGAGATCGTCCAAAAAATCGAGAAGGTCCCAAAACAACCAGGAGACAAGCCAACCAAGGCAGTCAAGATCACAAAGAGTGGAGAGTTACCAGTACCAGAAGAAGGTATCCATATGGAACTATAAACGCACTTTCCTATGCGACACGCGCTGATTTGAGGGACTCGCTGATTCGTCTGTCTCGTGAACAGATGAATACGGCCGCGCCGAATTTCAAGCCGGACAACAAGAAGTTGATGATTCAATCCCAGCCGCTCCTTCGGCTCCTGCTTCTTCCACCTCAGCGCTTCCTGTTATCGGCTCTCCTATCGCCGACGAAGTTTCTACCGAAGGTTACAGCGTTTTGCAAAAGGCATTGTTTTTGGCCGTCATTTTGGGGTGTGTCGTAGTTTATGTCCGGATGAACAACACAAGGGGCAGGCGATTTTCTGAAAAAAGCATGGCGTGAATTTAGATAGAGTGTTCCCAATCGTTCCCCGTTTCTCGAATTCGGTCCATCTTCACTATGTGATGCACAAATGTCCAGTACACATTTATATTTTTCCATTAAATTTTCTATCCCCTCCGCTTGTTTTCATCTTTTATCATTTCCTAGCCACGCGAGAACACGTAAATCATTATTGCGATATGATGTTCAGATACTCCCTATGATCTTTAAATTTAGTTGGATCGTTTAATCCTGCGTTTGGCATGCTCAAATTTCCTCATGGCGAGATGCCAACCAGGTAAAGTTTCCTACCAAATATATCATGTAACCAGACTAAACGTCTCTGCCTGGACTGTAGAACTGGTCCATAGTCTGAAATGCAGCGCTCATTCCTTCATGTCTTTCCCGTATGGTTCTCGACGATATGCTATGCGCCAGGTGCTGCTGAGTTGCAGAGATAACAAGCTGGCTTTGCCTCACTTTCCGGGCAGAGCTTTGGGTTCGGTTCGCTTGCGACGCTAAGCGAGGAATGCCCTGCGTTTTGCCTTACACATTGGGTATCCGTGAGCAAGGCAAGACAGCTGAGTTGATAGTTCACAAGGTTCTATTAGGTTTGAAGCCCAATGTCGTGGACATAGACTGATTTTCGATGCATCACGACTTGGAACTAGACTCGTTTGCCTTGGACCGTAGGTCTTTGAATACCGCTTGACTCGGGCTCTACACTGTACCGAGGGAATAGTTTGTCTTACACTATATAAGAACCACTGCGATCCCTAGGAATAACCTAATCAAGAAATTATTCTTCATTTTGAGCTAGGAGAGTGCAGTGACCTGCGCCAAGATATCCTATGGCACTTTGACACAATCGTTTGGTGCATTTGACCATAAAAGGGGCCGCCCCCCATCAGTTCAAGAGTGAGTACCCTTGCCACCATTTGAAGTCGTCGAGATGAGCGGCCCCCCTGACAGTCGCAGATATTGACCGACTACTGTGGGACAAGAGCTTGCTTGGTACACTCACGCCTACTCTGGTACAGCGGACTCCACCCTTAGTTACAACCGTCTTTCACCAAGACTCCCACAGTGGAATTCACCCTTGTGTATGTACCCAACAGTTCACCTTGCTTTCCAATTTTTGGGTCAATCTTCGTTTCTCACGAAACTGTCCACCCTAGCGCCAGCTAGTCTTCATTTAGCTATACTCATTGTCAAGAGAGTGACTTTCAAGAGGATATCCTTTGACTTTTATCCTCACGCTGGCTTACCTCTGATGCATAGCCCAACATAATGACGAATCATGGGCATCATTCACTCGGAATCATAGTGATTCGTCCCCTTTCTAATTCCATATGTTTCGTAAGATCTAAACTTTGACACAGATCCCTCAATTTTTTCCGGGGATGACCAACTCCCCCCAATCGACTTCACAAGGTATGGCCCCTAATAATAACTTGAGATCAATTTACCCCTCGCGATGAACATGTGCAATGGAGGTTGATCAATTATCCAGCAACGGGCAAATCATGGATCTCTCCCTCACAGAGGATAGCGGACATTTCAAGGCACCTGTCGTCGTGGAACCCTCCTTATCTGGGATCGAGGATCTCACCCCAATGGATCAGAGTCTCGATGAATCGGGGTACTTCACACCTGTAGAGATGTCCCCGTCCATACCGTGAGTAAATCCTTCGTTCAAGATGTTCCGGCTAAGGATTCCCTCTTATAGCTCCCTCTCTCCTCCTGATGTAGTCGCAACGGAATCCTATGTATGTATCGCCATTTCTTGCAAAGGTCGAGTATTTCGAAGCAAAGGAGGCCTAGCATGTCATGAGCGTGAGATCCATCCATCGAAAGCCTATTCACTCTTCCGTCCCATTTCTTCGTGCAAACGATATATAAAAGGATTTGCCAGAAAATATAATCTGCTTGAGCACCAGAAGCGATGTCATCCTGGCGGAGTGACTATGTGATCGTGCTCTCAGGAGCCAGAATTCAGCTCTCGACAACGGTCCTCAGGTGTTCACTCTCGACACGACCAGATCGGGCCTAAAAGGCTAAATATTGTCGATGATGGTGTTTTTTCTGGAAGGTTAGAGCCTGTAAAAAGTAAGCTACAAAAGCTATATGAGCAAAACCGAGTTTTGTAACTGGAGATCCATGAGCAGGAACAGGGGGTATTGGAAGAACTTATGTGCAGTTCTATCTCTTAGGCGCTTCATTCGATTTAGTTCTATGTGTGCAATCAACTTTCTCGGTCTAAGATTGGCGCTACGCTAACCGGGTGCTGAAGTCTATCTACTCTATTTCAACTCAGCTTGAGAGTCTTCTGCAACTGAGTTGTTCTACTTCTAGCCAGTAAGACTGCAGGTGAGGGGAAAGATTGCAAGAAAATGCTTCATTCCACCAGGAGACGTGAGGACTCTACTGACCCTAACCCCAAATATTTATAACGTGGTTTATTAGTGAGTCGCGCATATCAGTGAGTCGCGCACTTTCCCTTGGCACCCAACCTACAAACTTTAACACACGTTTCTTTATTACTAAACATAGAAGCTTAAACCTAAGAAGTAAGAATCATTCTAGCTATAGAAGCTATTCGATCATCTAGAAAAATTAGCTGCCGGTCTACTACAAAGATCTATAAAGTGCCCGAATCAACACTCCGCGATAGAATGGCCGGCCTAACCCCTCTCCCCGAAGCTCGATTAGCAAGTCATAAATTAACTGAATTAGAAGAGGAAGTGATTCTCTAGTATATACTTGATATAGACGTAAGAGGATTTACACCCCGGCTGGCTAGTGTGGAAGATATGGCCAATTTTATACTAGAATCTCGAGAGGGACGCCACGTCGGAAAGCTCTGGGCACATCGATTTATGAAACGACGACTAGAGTTAATGACGCGTTTTAATCGCGTTAACGACTTTCAAAGGGCCTTATGCGAGGATCCTGGGCTTATTAGCGCGTGGTTTTGACTTGTTAAGAACGTAAGAGAGAAATATGGCGTTCTAGACTACGATTTTCATAACTTTGACGAAACGGGATTTATGATAGGCATTATTTGCTCTTCTATGGTCGTTACACTCGCCGATCTACGTGGCAAAGGAAAGGCAGTTGAGCCAGGGAATCGGGAATGGGTTAGCGATTGTTTGCACAAGTGGTGAGGGTTGGACATTGCCTCCATTTTTGGTGGTTTAAGGGAAGAACTACCTCGCGAATTAGTATACTGAGAGCGACCTCCCGAACGACTAGGTTATTAAGCTAACAAGTAATAGATGGACGAACAACGAGACGGGTCTAGAATGGATCAAACACTTCGATAAACATACTATAGCTCGTGTAAAGGGTCTATATCGAATACTTGTGTTTGATGGGCACGAGAGTCACGAATCGGCTGAGTTTTAAGAGTATTATAAAGTATATAACATTATTACTCTTTGTTTACCTCCTCATTCGTCTCATCTTACACAGCCACTCGACGTTAGATGTTTTAGTGTCTTAAAGCGGGCATATGGTCGACAAATCGAGACCTTTATTAAGGCTTATATTAACCACATCACGAAGATCGAGTTCTTCCTCGCCTTCAAAGTAGCGTTTATCGAGTCAATGACGGTCTAAAACCCTTAAGCTGGATTTCGTGGCGCTAGCCTAGTGTCTTTTAACCCGTAAGCTGTGATTTTGAAGCTTAATATAAGGTCACGGACTCTAAGACAATTTGTCTTAGTAGGAGGTAGATGAGTAGGCTCGACGCGACTTGCGTACGGAGAGGGGTAATCGGGTCGAAGGACAACCGTCTAGACGGCGATGTGGCACTTACGGAGAAGCTGGCTATAACGCACAAACTTGTAAAATAGAAGAAGATGTTTCTAGCTCCTTAGAATTTAATTTATAAAAATTAAATTGGTTTTATTAAGGTTATTGTTTATCTTTGAAGTTCCGTGCCAAGGAAAAGTGCGCGACTCACTGATAAACCACGTTATTTGATTATATATCTTTTGTGTCTAATTTATTAAAAGTGTGGACTTTCCCTTTTCTCATACCAGCCATTACTTGAGACACTACTTTTGTGATCCCAGCAACGCCAGGCAAGACGGCTTTCAAAATCCAGCCAACATCTCCTTCGTCTCCATCGTCCTCTCCTCCAGGGAACTTGTGCAAGATGCGCTTTTGGAACTAGTAATCAGAGCACTCCTCGAAGGAAGTTCTCAAGGGAATTTCCTATTATGAGGGTTCTAATGCGTCTAGACAATGCCATATTTTGCAGAAAGCAAATGCGCCCATCGCCATCATCCTCTCTCTGACGAATTCATTCCCCCGTCAGAGTTAACAAACCTTGTGCTACTTCTGTATTGCTGTTTGCCTCGACCTCGTTAGGTGCCCTGCGACTCTGGGGCTTAGGCCTTGCTTCGCCTTGTAGACACGCTGAAGCATCCTGACCGAGTTACACCATAAGCGTAGCAACCCGTAGTCCTCGCTTCATTTGCCTTATGACCACGCTCTACGTAGTAAGAATCAATCAAAGCGTCGTTCTTCGGGGTCGTCACCAGGCGGGACATCAACGTAACATATAACAAGGGGTTCGTGAGAGCCTTATGCAGGAGTCGGAATTCGGTTTCTGGGGTAGGGTAAAGAGAGTATTTCTCAAGAAACATTTAAAAGGGACTGCCCTCTATAATACAGGAACAAGCGAGTCTTTATATAGAGA